>JAHLJT010003656.1:99279795-99309825 GCA_031308135.1 Acheta domesticus | reverse complement strand
CGTAAATTGAAATTTCCTACCACTTAATTCGTAGCAAAAGGAATAACATTCGATCCCCCCACTTGCTCTAGAACGAGCCCTGCCCAACTGGCTTCTGTCGAGGTGAGTGCTTCCCAGCGCTCCGCACCGAGGGGAAGTATCGCGTGGGGAGGGAGGCTTGTGGTAGCAGTGGAAGGACAGAACGTGCAGGGCCGACAGTCGGAAGGTTACGCCAAAGGACATTGAGAACATTTGGCGCAGAGGGCACCGAGAGCCGAGAGCTGATGACCATTCTCCGAGAGCGGATGCTAGAGTTAGAAAACTTATGAAAAAAACTGCGGAGTGGACGCAAGCAACGAAACCAACCGAACAACGATTTGTTTTGGGTTCGATGACCGATACTTCTGGAAGAGCATCACTTGGGTATTATTGTAGCGTAGTTAGAGATCACGTATCCGCCATCTCAAAATGGGTTCGTACGATACGTTGCTTCACGATATGCAAAATCTCTCATATAAACGAAGGTTTTTATGACGAAAAATCCCCTTTAACCTAGAACACTATAACGTATTGGGGTTGCTCGTTGTTTTACAGTGAGACCGCTCGCCTTACACCACTACGTTTCCGGGGATCAATTCCTGGTCGATCCAAGTGAGTCGAGTCAGGAATGTGTGGTGAATAAGCGGGCTCGCGGGACGAATCTACCGCTTCCCCTACTTATCCTCCCAATAACGCTTCATAATTCGCATATCTATGTATTCATGTGGAAATCAACTCAATCATCCATGTGAGGCATGGTCAAAAAGCTTGGGCACTGTTGTCGTAATTAGAATAGAACGTAGACTTCGCTTACTTAAACTCAGTTCTTACAGGCTTCCTCAATATAATGAAAACTCGCTTTGTTCAGTGAAAGTACTTCGTTCCATCAGTTTTGTTATTACAATTTTTACTGTATATTTCCATTTGATATACTTTGTTTAGTGAGGATTGTTGTATTTGAGTGTATTGCAGAAGGTCCCATTTTAATGAAAGCGCACCAGACACATGAGAGAAATAACGAGAACAAACAATTTTATTGAAACTCTAGTAGCAGAATGGTTCTGAGAATCCCCAACTTTTCATTTGACCTATTTTACTAATTGATATATACCATTTTATACCACTGGTAAAAATTTTTTCAGACGGAACGCTATATTTTTCTTTGATCGACCTATGATTCTTAAGAAATCGATTTAGAAAAACGCACGGAAACATTTGTATATTATTTTACGATTAAGTTGTTGGAGAGGTTGGTACTTTTCATAGTTATTGAGCCACTGCTTAAAACAATAAATTATAAGATACCTGGACAACATCAGAGACCAATTAAATATATTTTACGATTTTATAAATCGAAATTCTCGGGGGCGCCCCGGCAACGCTGCCGACGCCGAGCTAGCGCACAACTGCGACAGCGTCCTACTGTTTGTCGCACTGCGCCAAGTTGTATCGCGATAAGTTTCGTTGGGCAACAGTACTCTCACAGTGGCGGTCGCGAAACAACGCGACAATAAATGCCACGGCACCAAGTGTACGTGTTACGGCTTAAGTGTGCGTGTGACTAAATCCAAAACTAGCTGATTAATATTTGTTTTTCATTTTTTTGTCACAACATTTCCTTAACCACTTACTGGCGTCGAACGTGAAGTAATGCTCCGATAAGTCAGTCATCGTCTGTCGTAGTCAGTCACTGACGGTTATCTCTTCATCCTGGGCTCAGTGCCATTAGATCCCTGAGGTTCCCACTCGGTTAGCCATCCGGAACCATGGTATCTCGAATTGCTTAACCTCGTGACTTTAAGGAGCGTAGTTAAGTAATTCCTCCATCAACGCCGGCCACATTAATCATCATGACATGTTCATATTATCGAAATGGGTGAATAAAGCAGGATCA
The DNA here is from genome assembly GCA_031308135.1 of Acheta domesticus. NCBI lineage: Eukaryota > Metazoa > Arthropoda > Insecta > Orthoptera > Gryllidae > Acheta > Acheta domesticus. The sequence goes on along the minus strand of JAHLJT010003656.1, from coordinate 99,307,913 downwards.
GCTTCCAAGCACATTACGGACCTACGCAGGATGGAAATGAAATTAGTCAACATGAGGTGAATAGAATAGATGATGTTATGGCGACGAAGAATGTCAAATAAGTGATGAACAGGAAACGGACTGGTGGCAGGGCTTGTGGGAAGTATCTAACTCTAGTGAGACACAAAGGCTAGTGTTGTTCCAAGTTGCATTGTTTCCGTCGTACGTTGTCACTTATACGAGGACACTTAATCTAACAATACCTCAGTTGAAGGTTAGTTATGCAATTTCCGAGTTGGCGACGAGACGCCGAACCATAGACTTCGCGATTTAACATAAACGACATTGAGTACATGCAACGTATAACTTCCGCGGATTTAATGCTCCAATACTTGTTGCGAAACACATAAGACGCCTCACACTCGGACAAATGTCTTACATTAGTCAGTGCCCTGGGTAGCTTTACGACCAGCATCCTAAGACTAACAGCTACATTATGAGGATGAAGTCCGAAATGGTTCATTCATTGTCATTTATACCTCTTTATCCACACAGTCTGGCTAAAGTGCAAATTAACCGGCTTCTACCAACATTAGCCACACTATGGACTTAAGTCGAAATCAGTGTTGGTCGCTGGCGCCTCGGAATTTGCCTTGAATAAAATTAGAAAACTCGAAAATGCTAATACATTGTCCAAGTGGAATTGTCCAGAAAAAAATCGAAAAATATTAAACAAGAAACGTGGGTAGAAAATGTGGCACAATAAGGTATTTACACGAGGATCATATTACCATTCCAGTAATGGTATAAAAAATTACCGCTATGCTTACATAAAATATATTATTTGCAATATTGTTTTTCATTTTAAATAGTCGACATTATTACAAATATTAAGAAAAAATAAAATAAATATTTAATAAACAGTCATACTATTAACACTCAATCTTAGTAACATGTTGCAAATTTTATGTGAATAATGGTTGCTGAAAATGAATGAGTAAAACTTCCAAAATTTTTCTAAAAGGATTGCATGATAACAATGTTGATCAGTTATGATTATCGTAATAAATCGTATCATTTCACTGAAATGTTTTCTTTGATTCTGAGATTACATTTTTGTTGATTTTGCATTCATCATTTATATACGTCCTATATTTTGTTGTTGTTGCTGCTGTTCTCTTTCACAAAACTAAGCTTACACACGCATAAATGTGCTGCAAGATAAGATCAATATATATAAAAATAAAACGCTTTTCCGTGTATAAAGATTCAAATATCAAACACGAAACATCTTGCAAAAGGTTCTTGCGTGTTTCAAATGCCTCATACCGTAAAACGTCATATTGATTTTTAACACAACCTTAATACTTTCAGTTCAAATGCACTAGGTAGGTTTAGGCAAAGCATGTGCCTTATGTGCATTAATGAAGAGGGATGTTTGTAAACCTGGAACACCTACATCTTCAATTGTCGAACCATATAAGCAGATAAGCTGAATATTTCATTTATTAAAGCAGGTTTGCACAAGGGCGCCGGCAACGTGTCCCTCGACGGCCATGGCAGCCCTTCCGCGCCAAACCGGCTTCTAGTGAGAGACTTTCACGTTTGGGGCAAGTGACCGCTCGGTGGGAGGAAAGCCCTGCGGCGAAAATGCTTTGAATTACGTTAAACTAAAACATGAAATAAAAGCTGTAGTTTCTGTAGAGGCGAGATTTTGTATACTATTGTTTCAGAAGAAATTGCTCAACAGCTTCCACACATTTCACGGTCAATCTTTACTGTTGGAACTGATTTTGAAAATATTTGTAATATAAATTACAAGAACTGAAAATTTAACAATTTCTCATTGTAATAATAATGCACACTTCATGAATTTAGTTCAGAACTATATAATTATAATACACTTGACCACACATTTTTAAATGTTTATTTTACTTTTTGGTGTTACTTTTTCTCCGACACCACTTCTGACATACGAGACACGTTGTTGCTCCATTTCTCACCGTGAATAAACATTCGTGCTCGCACTTAGCCCTTGGCCTTGAACCGACGATTCTGATCAGTAAAGTGAAGAGACAGCTCGGCCGTCGGGGATTATGCCAACTTTCCTGGTTCTCGTGGAGCGCCGTGGGACGCGGGGCGCGAGCTTCCCGGCGCCCCAAGAAGGGGTTCAAATGGGACGCTTGTGCACCTCTGTATTAGAGAAACATATTATAAACTGAATTCACTTGCTACCAAACACCACAAATAAACTAGATAAGATCGTAATTTGCTAACCCACTTGCAAGTTGTATGGTTACTTTTCTAAAATATTTTCATCTAGCGTTGTAAACTCGACTCTTCCGACTCCTAGGATAATCCTGTAAGCAAATTACAAATAAAATTGAATTGAAGTGAAATCTCATCTCTAATTCAACTTGGTTTTATTTTTTGAGACAGATAAATCTCACCTTTAGGTCGGAGAGATAATGATCTTAATTTTTATTCTATGAACAACTTTTGAAGACAAAACGTGCCAGTACAATATTTAAAATACTTTATTAATGAAGACATCAAATAAAAATAAAACTAAGGCATGGAGCTCCACGACCAGAGACATTTGACGAAAAGAATCCATGGTGTTGACGTCGTCCGGACAATCTTGCTCGTGAATATAATGATTACAAATACCAAATAGGTAATAAAAGTATTTTCGATTAATCTTCGGGTAATCTTACGTATTCTCAGTTTCCTGTGATGTATTTTATGAATATGCCTGTCAACATGAGACATCAAACTATGGCTTCACAAGCTTTAAGTGCAAATGTCGAATATTATTACAATTATAGAACTTGTTTTAATCACCTAAATTTACACAAAAACGATGTATTGTAATAGAAAAGACGAGTCTGTTCCAGTTCTTGAAGCTGTCAATTTCACGTATTCAGAATAAATTAGTAGCTTTTACGGATGTAGGTGTGGTCAAAATGTTACCACGCCTACTTTAATAATCAAGTCGGCAGATACTGAAAAAGGGCTGTTACTTGCAAAAAGGTCTTAAAAACGTTTTCTTTGGATATGTTATATCCAAAATCGCAGGCACTTAATAAAACCTAAATTTTTCTCTCTAACTCTTTAACCTTAAGTCTTGTTAAAAAATTATTCGAATTATTTTAAATAATTTTCTATAACTTTTGTATAAAACATTTCTATCGAAATCAATTACCAAGCGAGCTATAGTTTTCCAAAAATTGCTATTTTTTCATTTCTCCAAAATGTGTGCAAAAATACTCATGTTTATAATACTATAATCAACTTGCAATTAAATATAATTATTGTTAGATGTAATACTATTATTTATCTCACCTACGATGTAAACGTACCAGAAAAGTACATATTGCAGAAAATTTTAAAATAGACTAAAATGGATGTGTGTGTGTGTGTGTGTGTGTATTCGTGTTCCAGCTTCTCTCTTCAACGCGAGGAAGATTTTATTTCAACAAAACTTTGTACGCATTATTACTAAAATGTGGAAAAGAGTGTGGTGGGGGTAAGACGCCCCTGGAAGTGGAGATGGCAAAGGGAGTTACATATACAAACAAAATAAATAATAACCTGCAATGCACGTATTGCGTTATATGCGCATTTAGATGACACAGTTGGCGAGAGGGGAAGGGCTGTTTAATAGATTGTGGAAAATAAGTATCTCCAGTTTTAAAGGGAATACAGTTTCCCACTTTTGTATATTTTTTTCCTAACCGTAATACTAAGCGAGCTACAGCCCTAAAAACAGAACAAAACGCTTCGAGGATAGTTGAAGATTGGTATGCGGGGATAGGGTCTGGCCAGCCATCCTGCATACTGTTTTCATTGTAGCGTTTTGGCCAAAGCAGTGGCTCCTGTAATTAGCTAGTAGTGCATATTTTGCATGTTCTAGCGTAATAATTGTAAAAAACTTTCTGGCAACGCACATTGTTGGTGAAATGGAAATAACTTGCACTGCAGTGTTTAGTTGGATTTAGAAGTGGAAATAAACTTTCCTTTCATAATTTGAAAAGGGCATACCTGGTTCTAAGATTTTTAACATGTACGATATTGTGTCCGAAAATTTCATCCTTAGGTAGTTACTTCCTCTCTTACACATTATTTTATTTATCTACCTTGACTATCTTAAATCATACTTTCAAAAAAGATGAGTCTAGAAATAAAAGTTATTAGAGCACGAGTGTTCTCATAATTTATGGTTCATTATTAGCCACTCAGTTCCTTAAGAAGCATTTTCAAAACCAAATGTTCTAATAATCCATGGTTTTCTATTGACTACTACCAAAATCAGTTTGTCACCTTGCGCGGAATGTGAAATATAAATCAAATGTGGAATGTCTCAGAATAAAGGATGCAAACTTCTTTGGTTAGTAAGGGGTCGAAGGTAACCATTTGCCTATGAACAGGCGATGGGAAATCTCTTATAACGAAATGTGATAAAGACCATGTGACATTTGTCATTGATCGGTAGAAAAATCATCAAAGAAATGGTGTGTTTGGCAGGCACACATTCTGTCGCAGACAGATTTCGTGTATCTTTTTTCCAGTACGTTTAATTGATCTCTTTTTATATTTAGAAGCTGAAATATTATTAGATACTACAACTATCATTAACATAAGCGCTCCAGAAATATCATCAGATCAAATTCCTTTGCATGAAACGAAGATATTACTGCCATAATGCTATCGTATGTATTTACTCTTGTCATTATCATTACCACGTTCTTGCCATACACCAGTGCACATTAAGATGCCAACTAATCAGGGGCAAATGAAAAATGTGTAACATTATTTTATGAGCTTTCCTATCACGTGCTCATTGACAACTAGTGGCGCTAAAACAGCACGTATTTTCCCGCCCGTACTTTCATGCAAAATTACGCGACAATTACTCAAATTTTCGGACAGACGGACGACGGACAGACGGACGGACGGCCAGATGGCCAGACGGACAGACGGACAGACAGACGAACGGACAGACGCACGGTCATATGGACGTTTTGCCGTCATTCGATTTTTCGATATCAAAAACCCACAAAACAGAAATTCGGGCTACACCACGTGTTAAAGGATTTTTTTTTAAAGTTTAGCAACTGGATTTATCCACTTTTTCTTTACTAGGGCCGAAAATTCGCCGTTTTTCGCCCAGCGTTACATAACTTTCTCTCTACTGCGTAAACGGAAGCGGGAAAGTAAAAAGTGACCATCTTCAACCATCTTAAAAATCCTAGAAGTTTGTAACATTTACTCTGAGACATTCTGAATAAAAGAAAATTAGAGTAAATTGGAATTGTTACATAGGGAAGAGAATTGTTCGATATTAGTATCGAAACACCTCAATATGATACCTTTTTTAAAATAACTATTTGAAACTTGTTATCAAGTTTTGTTTGTTTACAAGCACAGGTGCGACAATTGCGCCTTTCATCACAGCGGTCGCACTGCTAGGAGGGCTTACTTGCGCGGCGAGGCGGCGGGGGCGGGCGTGGGCGCGCGAGGGGCGGCGCGGGCGGGGGGCGGCGGGCCGGGCTACAGGCGAATGACGAGGTCGGCCAGCAGCTGCGAGTAGTTGTGCTCGACGCTGAGCGACGGCAGCGACACGGGCGAGCGGTCGCCCGAACGCACCGACACCATCGTCAGCACCTGCGGCACACGACACACACAGCCCCATGGGCAGGGGAAACTCCTTTCCCCTCTCAATCGCAGTTGCATACGAGGGTTGGAACAGAAGTCATGGCAACTGTTGTTTTTTTTTCTGAAAGAAATTTTATCGAATCGCACAATTTCATTTATAGGGTGAAAGAAATGGTGCAATAGTGTGCCGTGTTATCACATCAACAGATGGCTCAGTGAATGTCTCTACTAGCACAGAGAGCAACGTGAAAACAGTTGTCCGACTACCGCCGGGAGAGATGAATGTAACATGATCCGAGCAGCGCTCATACTCCAAGACACTATTATCTATGGGAGAAATGCTCCAGAATATCACAGTGAACTGATGGAAGCTCTTGCGAATAATGTCCTTCCATACCGGACAGTTGCGAGAAGCAGAAGAGTTTCTGCGAAGTCGCCTAGCAATGCACGTGATCTGCAAGTGTGCGGACCAATGTGGCACGTGCGGTAATCGAGCATCTGCCTAATCAGAAAGGGAATGTAATGATTTTGGAACGTTGTGAACTCGTGTATGCTAAAATGCTTTGGAACATAAACCAGTAATGCTTCTTTAAATACCTTAATAAATATGAGAAACCCAATTTTGTGTGTTGTTAAATGTCAATGCATTTACATTATACCATGTCATTTCATGCGTATATTCAAGATTTTACATCCGTGCTCTTATTCTAACAAAAAAAATAGTTGCCATGACTTATGCCCCAACCATCGTATTTGAAAGATATGGGGAAACATAATGGTTACCATAATTGTAACACACTGACTGTAAACCGAGTAATGGAAAAGTGATATTTTGATATTGAAAAAGTGTTCTTTACTGCCTGTTGCTGTGGTTTTATCATTGAATAAAGCACTGTGCTGTCATTTGTGGCCATACAACTAAATTCTTTAAATTAACAAGTTTATAGAAGAGTTCTCATTTTATTTCCTTAAAATGCTTCAAAAATTCCAATTGTAAAGTTTTTACCATTGTATTCCCCCATTCATTTCAGGAAGAAATTTTCCGATATTTAAATAAACGTTCAATTTATAATTGCCTTAATATGATAACCGCTTAAATAGGGTTAATTATTTAGAGTGAGTGAAATAAAATATGCATTAATAAACGATACAATTTGGAAGGAAATGAATTCCTGTTGGTGACCTCAGGCAAAGCGGTAATGTAACCTCATACTCGATGCCCTCAGATCTTGTCACGAGTGTGATGTAGAACCCTCATAGCACTGCTGCTAGCTTGAGTGTAAATATCTCTATTCAATACATCGACACATTTAAAATAATGAGTTTCGGTTTCGTTTAATAAAATAATTTGGTTTAGGTTTTGATTAAAAATACGTTCATATTTCGGTTCCGTTTTTGATTTGGAAACGGTTTAAACAATTTTTGTAAATTTCTTTAACTCGAAGTTAATGAGAACACTCTTCGATTTTACTAATTTTTTTGACTTTCTTTTCCCGACAAAGACAACAACCTCGATAAACTAAAACACAGAAAACGAAACGAAATGTCTGCTCTCTAAAAATCTACGACATGTGTTGTTTATACCATGATTCACTTCTCAAAATGCAAACTAAAATTAACATATTTCACAAAATTGTGAATATATTTTAAAACCGAAACTGTTGCAAACACTTTTTATCCCAGAAATACATTTAATTAAAAAATAAAGGTTTTCAATATCGCCTTTTCAATTGAAACTGTTTTTAACGGTGTCGAATATAGTCTTGGATTCCTTGCCATCTTTGAAATTCTTAAGAAGTGGCTTAGTACGAACATTCCACACTTAGAAAATTATTGTTTTCAAAGTGAAAATAGGTTTCATGCTGGAACCCAACTTGAAACGTTTCTGACAACTTGTTCTACGAAATGGGGCACCATCCAGGAATATAGTAGAACGCAAAAAAAAAAATTAAAATTAAAAAAATCCTCATTGTGTAGATTATGGCTTTAAAACCACAACTCAATAACTCGGATCTTCATAGGGACACTAAATCCAGATATAAAGAACTAAGTCACATCGTTTTCTATGCAGGATGGTAACGTCTGTTACAGTGTGATTGTGATGCGAGTTGCAAGCGCACCTGATTTTTTTACCGTATATCCTAAACCTCCCTGCATTTAATATTTCGTCTTAAATCTGTTTGACGCTCTACCCAAGAGTAGCATACCCATGGGGTCTGGTGTTGATGGTTTCTCATAAATGGCAAAAAACGTTATATTTCCTTATTATTTACAGAGCAGGATTGTTTAAATTTTTCGCAATTCTCTGCTATATGGGCATAATGCAGCCAAACAGAGGGACGAAAACCAACTCTTAACGGCCTACAATCGTTAGGAATTTTACAATACTCGAAATATTAAAACAAATGAGATGTCTCGAAATATAGCGAATGAGTTCTTCTGTTCAAAAAAAAGGTACGAGTATTAGGTAAGGAGATTTTGAAAAGAATTGAACGATACCCGGCCGATATCATAAACAACGGACTTGGTTGTTAACCGGCGTCCGTTAGTCGCTCTTCATCGGGCTAGTGACGTCAATAACCACTTGAGGCGGGGAATTACGAGCGAAAAGGGCTCGCCGTGGAGCGGGCGTGACGCACGCACCTGGTGCTGCTGGCCGCCCTGCGAGGCCGACGGGAGCAGCGGCAGCAGCGGGTCGGCGTTGGCGCTCACGCTCACCAGGCACGGGTCGTCGGCGCCCGGCATCACCGCCGCCGGCGGCTTCCGAGGCCTGCGCACCCGCACACGCAGCGCGCGCAAATAAATAAACAAACAAACAAACAAATAAATAAATAAATAAGTAAATAAATAAATAATAAATAAATGTCTTTATTGGTGGCGAGGCTCAGGCCATTTAGCCTGCTCTTCCGCCTGACCACTTTCAAAACATTTTTATTACAATTTATTTAAGATAAAGAGATCATTCAATGAGAAATGTGTACGCAATTTAGATGAAGGGTTTCTCACATGGGAAGCAGGAGTGAAAGCGAGGGAGGAAGAAGTTGACAGAACTGGAAAACGCACTCACATTTGTGTGAGCGCAACGCACTGCACTCCCTCCACGCGTTCGGTATGCGACGAGCAGCGAGCGACCACTCGTCGAATCCCGAGTAGTGTGGATGGGCTGCTTGCTATTTGTCGAGCGACGGACATTCGGTGTTCGCTATACCCACCGCATGTGGGTGTTTTGGACACATCCAAGGAAGCAAACGTTCGCCGAACACATCAGCTGCTCGGGATTGGGCGAGCAGTCGCTCGCAACTCGGCGAATGCCGAATGTGTGGAGCTGCCTTGACGGTAGTATATTTTTGCCAGGCGGGTAATCAAATATTAGACCATTTGTTACAACTACAGATTAACAATAGCTCTTGTTAATGTGAATGAAGCATTTAAATATTTTTTTGTAAAAGTTAAAGAGAAGTATAAAATTGGTTTCTCTATAAAAAGTTTATTACTAAAATTAGTCTCTTGTATGATTTCATTTTCGTAAGTTGGTAATACCTAATATAGGTTAGGTTGACTTCGGCTTCCACACTTTTCTTTCTTCCTTTCTCTCTTCCTGCGTTGAATACCAGATCACATTGTTTACGTGGAAAGTGAATTTTCGTCGAATAGTTTATATGATCTAATTTTGTTTAAAGTTAAGTTAGCGCTGCTTTCAATCGTACCTCAAGAGAAGCAATACTGACAATAGCAAGATTTTTTAAACTCCTAGGCCGAGAGCCAATTGCGATAATTTCCGAAGTAATTTTTATCAATTAATTACTCCTCAGGATTCCCCGTGAGTTATGTAACATTTAATACATGATTCCTCACAAAAATATTATGAATTGAATAAAAGAAAAAGGAACTTTGAAGGTATAACTTTTTTAATAATTTAAAAAATTATACCAGTGAAAGTTTCTCCCTAAGAGCTTGGACTAATTAAAATTTATTTTATTAAAACAATTAGGCCAGTAAGAACCAATTGTTTTTCTTACCATTTTGAAGGACTTTTTCTATGTTTTTGGGGGCGTACTTCAAATCCGTGACCAATCCAATGGACTTACTACTTTAATCAATTAATAATCCCATATAAGTAACATTTCTTCAGATAAAGGTTTGAAGTGTATTTGCCTTGACTTCTATCTAGATCAGTTTCACGCTAACAATCACCAATTTGCAGAATGACTGAAATAATAGAAAATACCACAGTGCCAGCACATGTTGGCCAACTTTTGTGAAATAAATGCACGTTATTTCAAAACATTACTTACGACCATGTCCTCCCTCCCACATTGGTAGAAATGATGGCTCTTTTTCCCTTATCTTACACACCAGAAGGAATAGACTCACTTCCGTGAGACGCGTGGGGAGCGGCCACAAAGATGCGCAAACGGAATGGCATCGTATTTATAACCACAAACGTTAAGACGTTATAACCCTAAACGTTAAGGCTTCGCTGTGCATCTCCAAGACGAGCTCTTATCTTCGGGATACGGGTTTAACATAAACATTTTTGATTCTTTACAAACATTATGACGCATTTTATGTCAAAATACTTTTTAATTACTTATTTTTTTTAATTACTTAAAACGCCATTCTCAGTTGAACCAGGAAACAAAATGACCTCGTTTCCGCCATTCGTCCCTTCCTTTCGTCAACCGATCACGCGATATGGGGAGTCAATTGATGAGCCCTGGTAGATTTCATGCGAGATATCTATGCTCTCAAAGACCGTTAAGGTAGTATGTTCGTTAGATCAACCAGGGTGAAGTACCTCCAAAAAGTACTTTAAATGAAAGTAAAACCTGTGTTCGTCGTGATGGTAAGAAGAAAATAGGCATTTATCGGCCTATTTTTTAATAAAACAAGTTTAAATTAGTATAGACTCTTATCGAAAATCTTTCACGGGCATATGTTTTATTAATTACTGAAGACGTTGTATGGTGGAAGTGCTTTTTTTTCTTTTTTCAATACGTAGTGAATTTTTTTTGGGAATCAAATGTAACACACCTCACCGGGCATTCTAAACCCTCGGGCCTAGGACTTATACTGTACAAATCATGCTATTGTTACCACTGTTTCTCTTTGGGTACGAGACATAACCACCTTACTTTAAATTTTGTGCCATACAACCACGAACTATCTGACGATAATTAACTTTCATTGTAAACAATGTGACTAACATCAATGCAGTAAGAAAGAAAAGTACAGATGGCCCGAAGTCAACCTAACCTATATTAGGTACTGCCAACAAATAGTATAAAAGATGCCAACACGTGGAAATAGACAAGCATGCGAGAGACTATATTAATTTGTAGACATTGTTCTTTTAGAGAAACTATTCAATACTTATTTTTATCAATTTAAAAAATAGTTATTCTCCCCCTAGGGAGTACATATGACCTTGACGTTGGTGGTGGAGCTCAGTACCCCCATGATCTTGAAAGCTATGCCGGCGGTAGCGTAGCTACTGGTAGGGCCTCCCTTGCCGGACAGATCGAGAGGGAGGGGTCAGACGAAGAAGTACTCCAGAAGAGGACTGGGGCGCAAGAAGAGAAGAGGACAGTGCGCAAAAGAGGATCTCGAAAACGACGAATATTACCTCGAAGATTTAGGCAGAAATCCTAGCCTACAGTTCGATCTAGGGACAAAAGATACTGGTATGATCTCGCCAATGGAACTAGGAGATTCCTAAAGAGATCGGGACAGGAGGAGCTCAAAGACATGGTGACGCCAACCTCCTAGGGGAGTAAACCCTAAACAAAATCCCTGGTCCTCCTAGTAGGGGGTTAGAACGATGGGCCAGCACCTCATCGTCCATGTAAAAACTATGAAATGCTAAAAGGCCTAATCATGAGAAAACGGACGGTAACCGGAGACGAACTAGGCAAAGGAAATGAATAATGAATATTGGAACATGGAATACTCAAGGTCTGGGAAATAAGGTACAGGAGGTAATTAAGGAACTTCAAGATTTAAATATGGATATTGCAAGTTTAAGTGAGACAAAGAAAAAGGGCTCCGGTATAGAAGAGATTGGACCCTATGTTCATATTTGGAGTGGAGTACAAAAAGATCAGAGGGGTAGTAAAGGGATTTCCATAGTCATAAAAAATAAATTTAGAAACCATATTAAAAGTTGGGAAGATATAGATGAGAGGCTGATTAAAGTAAATTTGGAAAGTTTTAGATACAAATGACGATTCTTGGAGTGTATGCGCCAATGAAAATGAAGATACTAATATTTAGGATGAATTTTATTCAAACTGGATGGGGTAATCAGTGAATGTGGGGTAAATAGAGAACTAATTTTATTGGGAGATTTAATGCAAGAGTGGGAAAATCTCAGAACTCAAAAGTCGTTGGACAACATGGAGAAGAGGTGGAAAATTCGAATGGAAGAAGATTGATTCAACTGTGTGAACAACATGAACTTATAATTAGAAACGGTCACTTCCAACATAAAGATAAGCATATGTTCACTTGGGAAGATAAGGTAAGAGGAAGGAGATCTGTGATCGATTACGTAATCACTAGACAGTATTTAACTAAAAAAGTAATGAACGTCAGGGTACAACAGAGGCCCGGAATGTAGATCCAACCATTATCTAGTGAAGGCCAAAATTATGTTTCCACCCATAAGACAAAAAGAAATGGAGATCAGAGAACATAAGGGAGACAAAAATGAAAATAGTATAAAATATTTATTTCAAAATAGATTGGATAATTTTCTAAATGAAAACGTAGTTGGATCAAATAAAGAGATATATGAACACCTCAAAGATAGTCTGCATCAAGCGGCTAAAGTAGCACTTGGAGAAATACCTTAAATAAGAAACAGGAGAGGGAGGAGCTATTGATAACTCAAGACCTGGAGCGGGAAATAGAGGAGAAGAAGAGACTGTATGAAAAATGGTTGAGTACCAAGAAAGCGGAAAATAGGGAGGAATATAACATCCAACGAAATAGAGTTAGAAACATGATAAGAAAAAGAAAAAACAACAATCATGGGAGCGTAAATGCCAATAAGTTGAAATGTACATAGGTGGGACAAAACAAGCGGGATTTGGAAGTTCATAAAACAGGTCAAATCTCCCCAAATGGAAAAGTCCGCATACAAAGTATATCTGTAAGTAAATGGGAAGAATTTTAGAACATTATTGAATGAAGGAAGATCAGATTTTCTTGGAACTACAGAAAGGGAAAAGATATCTCCGGCCAGAGAAATTACAGTAACAGAAGAGAGGGTCAAGAGATGTATCAAAGAAATGAAAGGTGGTAAGGCTCCGGGTCTAGGAGAAATCCCAAGCGAATTGATAAAGAATGGAACACCAAAGCTAGTACGGATGATGACAAAGCTAATTAATAACGGTATCAATAAAGGCGATATACCCGAAGACTGGAAAAACGGCTTATATAACACCAATACATAAGAAAGGAAGGAAAGATATATGTGAAAATTATAGAGGGATAGCAGTGACAAACACGTTAAGTAAGGTATATGGAAGAATGTTAAGAGAATTAATAGAAGAGGGATACAAGGAGTACGAAGAAGAAGAACAAAGTGGTTTTAGAGCAGGTCGTTCGTTGCATAGATAACCTGTTTTGTTTGTCCCAGGTTGATGCAAAGAAATGGCAAACAGGGAGAGAACTTCATATGGTCTTCCTTGATTTAGCAAAGGCCTATGAAAGTGTGCCAGTTCTTAAGTTATGGGAAGTTATGAATGAAAATAATGTAAATAAAATTTTAATAAATGCAGTGAAGGAATGTACATAGATCAAAAAGGAAAGGTGAAAGTTGGAAAACAGATGACCCAAGCATTTCCTATATCAAAAGGACTACGGCAAGGATGTTGTCTGTTACCTACCCCTCTTTAAAATATATGTTAATGCGGTGTTACAGTATGGAAAAGAAAATGCGCTGGGATGGGAATACCACTTAATGATAATATAACTCTTTATACCCTACAATTCGCTGATGATCAGGTACTGATGGCGCAAGACCAGGAAGATATTGAATATATGACTAGGAAGATAAAACAAGATTATGAGAAATGGGGACTAAGACTCAATCTAGAGAAAACAGTGTACTGGACACTAGGCAGTACACATGATGTATTGACTATGGAAAACTGGAAAAATAATAAGAACAGCAGAGGACATAAAGTACTTGGAACAACAATAGGGAAACAAGGTTTTATGAAAAGGAATGTGAAACTCGAATAATTAAAGGAAGGAAAATTTTAGGAGCCCTGAATCCAGTGATCTGGGATCCAAATATAAGCAGAAAAACGAAATTTAGAATATATTAAAGTATTATTGGAAGTGTTGCATTATACGGAGCAGAAATATGGCAACTTCCAGAACAACAGAAAAGAAAATTGAGAGCCCTGGAAATGGATTTTCTCAGACGAGCTGCAGCAATATATAGAAAGGAAAAAATTAGAAATGAAAGAGTTAAGGAAATAATGAATTTGCATCATGATATTATAGAGGAAATTGAAAAAAACTCACTTGGTTTGGACATGCTACAGCGAATGGAGGAGAAAAAACTCTCCAAAAGATCATTAGAATGGCAACCAAGTGAAAGGAGAAAACGAGGAAGACCAAGACCAGAGTGGAACGACCTGATCAGAAAGACAATCGAGAAGTGGAAATTACCTCCTGATGCCTGGAAGAACAGAGAAGACTGGAGAAGAAGATTAGGCGCCGGAAGAACGAAGTAGCGGTTAAGAAAACGGCAAGAAGAAGAGAAAATAGTTTTTGAATGCTCCGTTCACGTTTACAAGCAGCTATTGTTAATCTGTAGATGTAATAAATAGTCAAGTGTTTGACTAGCGACTTACCACCTTAAAGCGCAAGCAGGACACAAGAAGGGAGAAACTGTCTATGCGCAGTAAGCCATCTACACACATGCTGTTCAGAAAACATCAGGTAGCCTAACGTAAGCTAGATTCTAATCGCCAAGAAATTTGTTTTGGCTGTGTTCGTAATTTGTCGGTTTTCTTGTGTGCCTTCTTACACGAATTGTGAATGTAAATATGTTTGTGCGCCGAGAATGCCTGTCAAAGTTAGGAATCGATATTCTTAAGATGCCATTCTATGAAGCCGTCTTCCTCTCTTACATCAGCCACAGATTCATTCATGAAGTTAACACTGTCAGAAATGTCATTGAATTTAATGCATCTTAATGTAATGCACACGAAATTTAATGTAACCGTGTACAATGTAAAGAGATTAATATATCTGTATAAAAATATCTTTTTCCTGCTTCTCATCATTAATATTGTATATTCATAATCACCAGTCCATCAACCTAATTCATTCATTCCTTCCATTGAAGCTTTATGGTTATATCTGCAGATATGTACACAAAGCTTTGACTCTTGCATACTAATGTGCATGAGTACATTAAATTTATTGTGGGTTCATGATAATTACTTCAACACCATACATTTCATTAAAATAAAGCGGAAATTTCAGAGAGTGTAGGATAAGGGATAAGACCAGAAGTGAGTGAGAAAATAATGTCTCAAGAGACTTTGCAGAGTACAGGCGTACAGTGTAGGATAAGACCAGAAGTGAGTGTGAAAATCACGTGTGAAGAGACTGTGCCGAGTGGAGGAGCTCACCTGCCGCGGCGCGTGAGTGCCGGCCGGCCCTCGGGCTGCTCCACGCCGCGGAACAGCGCGAACAGCAGGTCGGTGTCGGCGGCGCTCACGTACTCGTGGCGGCGCGGCGCCCCGGGCGGGCTCGACCCCTCGCCGTCGGGCGGCGTCGGCGCGCGCGGCCCTGCAGCGGCCACGCGCGCAGTCACCCATTAATTCGTCAGTTAAGAAGTTCATGCATTCAATTCATTCGTACATCCGCCAATTAATTCATATGCTCATTGTCTCAATTATTTAGTATTCAATTCATTTACGAACTAATTAATTAAATTATTAATTCATTTACTTCATTATTTCATTGAATAATTATCTATTAAACAATTCGTGTACACAATCATTCATTCATTCATTCGTACGCTCGCCAATCAATTAATTCATCCATTGCCTAAAATATTTATTATTCAATTCATTTACAATCTAATTAATTAAATTATTTATTAATTTAGTTCATTATTTCATTGAATCTATTACACAGTTCACACACACAATCATTCGTTCTTTCGTACACTCGCCAATAAGTTAACCCGTTCATTGTCTAAATTATTTATTATTCAATTCATGTACAAACTAATTAATTTCATTATTCATTCATTTAGTTCATTATTTCATTAACTAATAATATATTAAACAATTCATGCACACAACTATTCATTCATTTCTTTACGTGTTAATTCATTCACTCTCACCAATTAAAAAACCTTTTCATTGCCTAAAATATTTATTATTCAATTCATTTACAAACTAAATAATATTAATTAAATTATTCAGTAATGTGTTAGTTCATTCAGTTCATCATTTCATTGACTAATTCATCTGTTAAGCAATTATGTCCAAATCATTCATTAATTTATTTACGTGTTTATCTGTTAATTAATATGCCCATAGCCTAATTCATTTGTTATTGAATTCAATCACTACTTAATTAAATTAATCGTTCATATGTTAGTTCATTCACGCATCAATTATTTAATCCATCCACTCGTAATTTATTTATAATTTACTTAATACACTCAATAATTCATTCGCCGGAAATTTTGAAATCTTCCTTCAATGTGTCAGTTTCTGTAGGGCATGCCTGAAAGTAGAATAGCTTGCAGTAAAATTCGTCTAAACCATTAACAATATTTTAATAAAAGTTTAAATTTATTTTATTTTTCACTTACATTTGTTTTATTTTGTGTTCGTATACGACTAATATAAAAATGTCTTATCCTAGACGATTCAAGATTAAATAATAGTTACACAGTTTTATGTCTTGTGTTTTTAAAGCATTAGTGGATGCAGGTGTACTTCTGTACAGCATCTAAATTGTTGACAATTGCACGGATTAAACTACATTTCTAGGACGCAATAAATCAGAAGTTATTTCAAATGGTATTCATAATTATTCAAATTATAAATATGTATCAAATCACATTGTTTAGTGTATATAAAAATTGAAAAATTATAATATGTATACTAGAGGTCCTTAAAAGGTCTAGCCTCCGAAATGTCCATGTGTATTTGTGCAATGCAAAAATAAGTATGTAATTTCCATATGTATAACTCTATATGGAAAAAAATTATGTATATATGAAAACCCTTGAAAGACTAAATAAGTCGAAGAAAAAATCTTAAGTAAACGTTAATGTCATTTCCAGTCGTAATGTAAACTATCTTGAAGAAATAAAAAAGTATAAAATAAAATGTATAAAAGAAAAAAGAAAAAATATGTAAGATGATGAGAATAATATTCTATGAAGAAATTAACATAACTATTCATTAAATTAATAGAAAGGAATAAAAAGGAAGCAACTAAGAGTCTATTAATCAATCAAATTATCAACACAATTATTCTAGCAATAACTGTTGATTCTCTGCGAAAATTATAACAACTCTCACTATATTTATGATGCTTCCTGACATAAAGTCAAACTCCGTGATAAACGTTAATGTGAATTTCCGAAACGAAATTAAGGGAACCTAATCTATGCAAAAGAAAACACCCTTTGCCTCTTTCAGAACATTCATCGGCTGACAGTTCACGGCCACGTCGATACTTCTTTTTTACTACGTCTTTATTCCCGAATCGATCTTTGCCACTCGGAAAGTCTCTTTGCAATAAAATGACGCACTTGGGTTAGTACACGAGAATTGGTTGCTTCTACGATAACATCAAGAAGATAAATTGTTTCGATCCGTTTTATCTTTCTTTTCAAATGTAACCTATTAGGCCAGTAACTTTTTCCGATGTAATTTACAAGAGGAAATTTAAGGTTACACATAAAAAATTCTTATCGATTCATGAACTCAACCTTTACCAACTTTGGTGTTTCAAAGTGAAAGTGTAT
Source organism: Acheta domesticus (assembly GCA_031308135.1). Classification (NCBI taxonomy): domain Eukaryota; kingdom Metazoa; phylum Arthropoda; class Insecta; order Orthoptera; family Gryllidae; genus Acheta; species Acheta domesticus. The sequence continues at coordinate 99,290,254 of JAHLJT010003656.1, read as the reverse complement.
TTTAGGGACTGCTCTGGTTTATTAATTAGTTATTGGGAGATGGTGCAAGAACTTTCTTACAGATGATCTTTATATGTGAGGAAAAGCCGATTAAACCTCCAATATTTTTGGTTATTACTCACGTAATAAACCTTCAAATTTTTTACCCCTTGCTTTAGTTTCGAATCACAATTCCGTAACACTGTTAATTAATGAGATAGAAGTTTTTTCTCAATTTATTCTCTGTTTTTCTCTTCCAAAACGTGAACTATATCACTCTATTCGTAAATTGAGCGTATTACTTAAATCTCCCAACTCCAACTTTGAAGTTGAATTCTTGTCGAAACACCATTATTTCAGTTCTTCTTCCAACTATGGGGATTACTTTTACTTCTTGTTTTCAGAATTTTATTCACAAACTTTCTCAATGTTTTTGTAAGTATATTTTATATTTCTCATTCAGTTTTTTTCTAATTCTGGAAATTAGGTTTGAGTTTTCCATAATAATGCTGGGAAACTCTATAGGATACTGCTCTTTCCAATGGCTCGGTATTGTCTATTAGGATGTAGCCAAATTCCAGAATGCATTCATGTTTAATGTATTCTCTATTAAAATCTTTGTGATATTTTGTTGAGGGGTATGTCCCGAAAGATTCAACACTTGTCGCCAAAGTCTTTTATTTTATTTTATTCAGTATCAATTTTTGTTGAAGATAGCTGAGTAATATCTTTTCAAACTATTCGACTATTTCGAGTCTTCCGAGGAACCGCAGCTTGGGTGGTGTATTCACCCAGTTTGCTCAGGTTGATGCCTAACTCCGGTATGGACTGGAGTGGCCCTCTACAAAGAAACACGTGATGCCAACTTGTTTTTCATTCAACTGCCCATAGCAATTTCCAAAATTTAATAGTAATTCAAACCAAATATTTAAGAACTTGAAATCCTCCATAATGTATTAATAATGCGCAAATTTTCAGAGAATTAAATGTATGTCGATGCGACTTTACATAAACAAAAAGAAAAATTAATCAATCACGTTGAAAATATTTCATCATTACTATCATAACTAGCACACCTTTCCCTACTCTCATACTTTCAATCTACAACAAAACTTTCAAAAAGTAACACTTCACCTAATGTTTAGCGAAATAGAGTAACAGAATAAGTGAGAGTACACACTCTCTATGGTGTTTTAAAATAAAAGCTTAAGCGCCATTCGTGACAAATACAAATATTTATTCGCAGATAAATTCATCAATGAACTAAGGTGATTAAGATATTATTCTAAGAGTGTCTATCCAAAATAAATCATGTCACTCTAGGGATTGGGTCTATCGGCCACCACCCTATTCTCGTAAGACGTCGAAAGACACTGAGGTAACAAACCAGCTTTGATAATAAAGTAGTTATCATGGCGGGCTACTAAGGCCAAGTTCGTTGGTTCAAACCCGGTCAAAGTTTGGGGAATTTCGAGGTGCCAAATATCGAAGGCATGCATGCGAACGCTCGTCGGCATATAAAACAGATCCCAGGTAAGGCTCTTGGCCTTAATTTTGGCCTTAAAATTGAATTTTCTAGCAATTTAGCACCAATCAGAGTTTCGATTTGAATTACTGGATAGATTGCGGATATTATATCTTAGCCTGCGCTATCTGGTATTCAAATCAAATGTCAAAATTGGTGCACTAGTGCCTCTGGGAAAGCAATAGCAACCTACCCTAGGTATACTTGCCTAGGATAAGTCTCACAAGAAGGCGCTAGGGGCTTCTGGAGACTAGCCTATGCACTAACCAGTGTATGGCACTAAAAGAAGACTGAAGTGAAAAAGTCACGGGTTAGCAATATGCAAATACATAGATGGCAATAGTGCCGCTTGAAAAAGGCATACAAATAAAGGGCAGAGTATTGGCAGAGTTTTCATTTGTATTTAGGTTATACATGTGAAAAGGTTTCTGACGTGATTATGGCCGCACGACGGGAATCAAGTCTTCTAATTGAATGCGGAATGGTAGACTGGAAAACCGTGGCATGGATGAGTCCCAATTTCCGTTGGTAAGAACTGATGGTAGGGTTGGAAGTTGGAGGAGACCCCACGAAGCCATGGACACAAGTTGTCAACAAGGCACTGTGCAAGATGACGGTGGCTCCATAATAATGTGGGCTCTTTTTACACGGAATGGACTGGGTCGTCTGGTCCCACTGAACCAATCATTGACTGGGAATGCTTATGTTCAGTTACTTGGAGACCATTTTCAGATTTTCATGGACTTTATGCTCCCTAACAACTATGAAATTTTTATAGGTGGTATTTTTATGGAGGCGCCATGTCACCGGGCCACACTTGTTCGAAATTGGTTTGAAGAACATTCTGGACAATTCGAGCAAATGATTTGACCACCCTTATCGCCAGACATAAATCCTATCGAACATTTATGGGACATAATCGAGAGGTCAGTTCGTGCGCAAAATCCTGCACCGGCAACATTTTCGCAAATATAGAGACAGCGTGACTCAGAATTTCTGCAGGGGACTTCCAACGACTTGTTGACGTCCATGCCACGTCGAATTGCCGCACTTCGCCGGGCAAAAGGAGGTCTGACTCTATATTAGGAGGTATCCCACGACTTTTGTCACCTCAGTGTAGGTATGTGTCTTTTGTCACCTCAGTGTGTGCTCCAGTGTAACAATAGAACATAGAGAATTATTTAAATCAGATTTTAGGCGCTGAGTAAAACCAAGTTGTACTGAGTTGCTGAGTAAAACAAAGGGAATAACTCAGAAGGTCAGTCCCAAAGATGTTTTTATAAAAGTTGATGTGCATTTGAAAAAAAAGGGGGATTGCAAAATGTCGCTGCGGCTACAACTTCAGGAAACGAAGAAGGGCTGAGACGGGTCGAGAAGCAGAAAACCGAGGTGAGGTGGGCAGAATGTAACTGGGCTGAGCTGGGTTGGACAGGAACGGCGGATGCCAACAAGAGACAGCCGAAGCGGGCGAAGCGGAGTAGTGGCAGCGGAACGCGACAGGGAGAGCTGGACGTGGATTGGGCGGAGCGGGTCGAAGAATGGCAGGGCAGGTCCGATCAGGAAAGGGAACGGCTTTGGTAGGAGGCAGGACCCGAGGGGGGAATGAACGGAGCGGAAAGAATAGGGAAGGCGCTGAACCGACTGGTAATGATCGGAGTGAAAAGGACCGGTGCGGTCATGAACGAAACGGAAACGAGAGGGACGGAGTTGAATGAACAGAAAGATTAGGGACAGAGCTGAACGGACTGGAAGGATCGAGGCGGAGCTGAACAGAACAAAAATGGATTGGGACGGACCTGAACGGAGCGAAAAGCATCGGAACGGAGCTGAATGGGACGGAAGGGGTGGAGCTCAACGTAACGGAAAGGATCGGGGTGGAGCTGAATGAAGAGGAAACGATGGGAAGAAAGCTGAACGGAGCAGAAAGGATTGAGGCGGAGCTGAACGGGGTGGAAAGAATCGGGGGCAGAGTTGAAAGGAGCGGGTAGGATCAGGATGGAATTGATGGAAAGAATCGGGAAGGAGCCGAACAGAATGGAATGTTCGGAATGGTGCTGAACGGAGAGGTAACGATGGAAACTAAGCTGAACGGAGCGGAAAGGATCGGAGCGGAAAGGACCGGGATGGATCTGAACGCAGAGGAAAGGTTCGTGGGGGGAATGCAGATAAAAACTCTGTACACTTTGCACAGTATATATAATTCTTTCCTTTGCTTGCTTAATAAACGATTATGATAAATAAATATGGCGCCAACGCCTGGTTACTTCAACTAGAATGTAAGCAAATGCATGGGTCTCTAGAGGAAGCTATTGTATTGTTCCATCCTTTGACGTAGTAGTAGTTGTAATTTCTTTTATTGTGTTGTATTGTAAATTGTTTTTGGATTGTAAATGTAGATGTATTGTAAAGCTGTAGGCTTATGGTTACCACCTGGCAATCAAGCAATTGTAGCCAAATAAATATATTATATTTATTATTCCTCCTCTAATTCTCGACTAGAGATGTTATGTGTCGGCTGAGTATAAAATCTACCCCAGGTTGCAACCAGTTACCTAAGGAGCAGATGTAAGGACTGTCGGTGCCTCTACAATACTTTGCGCAAAATGTGAGCTGTGCCAAATAAAGCGATTTCTTGCACTTCCTAGTCTTTTGAATTACCGGGGAGTTTAGACAAGTTCTTACACAAATTTGCGGAACAAATCCCAGAGCTCCGATAACTATCGGGACGACCAGTGCTTTTACGCCCCACATTCGGCTGATATTAATAATATTATTATTGTTATTATTGTTAAATGCAGCTCACCCAGTTCGGCGAGCACGTCGCGGCCGAGCGGCGGCAGCACGGGGCAGACGGCGCCGGGCAGCAGCGGCGCGGGCACGTTGGGCTGCTGCCAGAAGGACAGCGGCAGCGCGCGCAGCTTCATCGGCAGCGGCTCTGCGCAGCGCCGGGTCTCGCGTCAGTTAGCGCTCCGCTCACACACGCCTTCCCCTTTCACAGCCACCAACAATACAATACCATGCACTCCTCACTGTCACACAGTTAAACACCTTGGACTCAATTTAGACACAAAGCTGAACTGGAATTCCCATATTACAATCAAAACACAACAAGATAAATGTAAATTAGGACAATTAAAACAATTCATAACTTCAAAAAGTTCTAGAGTTCACCCACTACAAGACCAATGCGGGGCATTATTACAACACTTCAATAATTTTGTCTGTTGAAAAATCTGTGGCCATATCATTTATTAATAATATAAACTCCAAAAGTTGACTATAAACTAACAATGCCGTCACATTATACAAATCTATAATCATATCCTTAATATTATACGCAAGCCCTCGTTTTGACTAATACATCAGCTACAACTAATAATTAAACTGCAAACAATTCAAAGAGATTTCTCCGATTAGGAACGCACGTTCCCTGGTTTATATCCAACAAACAATTACACAAAGAATTGAAAATAACATCCATCACAAAACACACATATTTGGCTTACAAATATCCGCAATAATTGGCTTACAAATATCCGCCTCTCCAAATGTTTACTCAAACATAAAATCTATACACAATCAATTCAGTACAACCTCACCTCAACATACCGTACTTCAACGGGACTCAAAAACCGAAACCCGTATGATGCCTTCCTGAGAATATTTGAGAACAATTCTTAACAGTTGGTTCTGATTTTAGCTACCTACCCCATGCTGTAGTTAGAATTAGTTTCAAGATTAGGAAATACGGATATTTGTAAGCCAATTATTGATATGAAAATAGTAACTGATGTATTTATTTCCGAAAGAAAATAAATATATAATAAAAAAGCGCTCCGCTCCTGCTTCCTTAAACCCAACACTCAGACAAACACTTCTGAGTACCTAGCTTTATGGCCTGCAGCAGAAATATCCTGCTGAACAAAACCACACAAATGGTTTTCCAAAAATTAGCAAAACCACAAATAACATACTCTCGTGAAACACTACAATAAATTAAAATAGATTAACAAAAACAGTCCACGTAAATGCTGAAGATCATTATATAGTATAGAATAGTATATACGATATAGTATAGAATAGTATATACGATATAGTATAGAATAGTATATACGATATAGTATAGAATACACGATACGTACGAGTACATTGTATATATATTCGACAGTTTATTGCAATTCATGAATATAAAAAGAAATTCCGCAACATGTGAGTAGCAAATATTCAATGGCGTGCGGATTTTTCCTTTCAGCTTGCTGTCGCAGACGTCAGCTATTTTGCAATCACTGCCAGCACTGGGTGTGAGAATTCAGTCGGTACGCGCAGAATGAGAATAGGTTGAATAACACAATGAAATATATGCCTTTTTCGATCAAAATCAAAACTTTCATTGTTTCTAGATTTCCCCCGTTGTTCCTAGATATCTAACGAAACCATAGACACCTCTCATATGGTCAAAGGCTGCATCGTTTTTCTTTGAATTTCTGTAGAAATTGCAAATTAGTTATATAGTTTAATTAAATTTTTTAAAAATCCTTCGACGCAACTGCGCCAAACATACGTGGAAATGAAAATTTCTACTGCACCAAAAATGCAGTAAACTGTATATTATAAAGAGATGAGCAGATTATAATTGGAGATTAGAGGGGAACGTGGCATAGACAGGACACGCTTGGGCATTACGTGCACGCACGTAAGATATTCAGATACAAGTACTACAGTACACTTCCTCTACAACAGCCACTTCGCGACCCCGCGCTCAGACCAGATAACGATTCAACCGTCGTTCTCTTAATAATATTTGAATATGCTGCAGAAATAGTTTTTACTTTCTCGCTACGGAGTAGAGAGTTATGCAAAGCTGCGCGAAAAAAACGACGGATTTTTGGCAGAAAACTCTTATTACACGGCCCTGGTAACGAAAAAGTGGATAAATCCAGTTGTTAAATTTAGAAATAAATCGTTTAACACACGGTGTAGCCAGAATCCATGTTTTGTGCGTCCTTGATATCGAAAAATCGAACGACGGCAAAACGTCTATCAGTCCGTCCGTCTGTCTGCCTGCCCGTCTGTGAACAACGCTAGCGGCTAAACAGTTCAGCCATTTTCTCCAAAATTGATATTCTCCTATCGATCGGGCTGATGTCGAGGCTCCTTGAATTCGAAACCGATATTTTAATGGGGAGAGGGATTTCTTTACATGAAGCCCCTGCAACATTTTCAAAATTTTCAAAAATATGACTCCATTGTTTTTTATTAAATTTTGTTGTTGGTTAGTGTGAAGGACGTTTAAGAGAATGGTGCAGGTCTTCTATTCGTTAAAAATGATTTTTCAAAATTGAAAGTTCAACATTTTTTTGGTCTTTTTACAACTAAAATATTAAAGAGAGATATTTTCCCTTAATAAAATCTATTCCTTAAAGATATGTTTTGAGACAAGATCATGTACAATTTTTCAAAACGTTGAGTCCTTTTCGCGTAATTTTGCGTGAAAATACAGGCGAGGAAGTACGTTCTGTTTTAACACCACTGGTTATCTGTAAAAAAAAACTACTATGTAGCCCACGTTATGTTAATATGAAAGGTGTAATTCAGAAAACGTACCTTCAAAATAATCTCTTGCAATGAAAAAATGTAACACACTTTAATATAGAAAGCTATTTTACAGTAAATTATTGCAGTCCCTTAATTTTACATTTAGGAGTCCTTACTTAACCGGCCACGAAATCTCACATTCATCACAGGCTTGTCCTGTAAGTTTAAAAAGTAAGTTCAACAATTAATCGTGGATTTTTTTACTTTCTTTGCGGCTAGAAACATGTCGCGACGGGTAGATGAGTCATCATCGTCTTTAATTCGTAGCAGCTGTTCAAAGCCGTGTCCGGTTGAAACGTGGCATGATACGTTGCAGTGTAATGCGTATTTTGTGTGTTAATCCATTTCTGAAACTCGATGTTTGTTATTGTTGCTAATACTGAATGTTAGCATTTAAAATGACTAATTAATAATTTATAGAAAAATTAATAATTGAGGGTATGTTTTAAAAACAATGTGTGACCAGAAATGAATTAAAGGCATTATTTGAGGGACAATTTTTGTTGTTGAAACTCATAAAAAATATTTGCTCGATGTAGATGTTCTTTATATTCTTGATTTTTTTTTTAGCTAAAACATTTCCATTGTTTCTAATTTTCTTATTATTTGGGGTCAGGAAATGAAAGTAGCACATAACAACTGTTGTAACTGGTATTAGGTAACACAGAACTGTCTACTGTTGTGAAGGAGTTTCGTGTGGTCACTGTACCGCGGTCAATTCAGATTTAAAGAGAAGGCGGAGTAACGTCGTTTGTCAAGGTCAATGCGACAGCTGGCAGGAACAGTATCTGTTCTCAGGGGTGTCACTAGCATCCATTAGGTGAACAGACGTATGACGAGCGCCATACTATCTCATCCTCCTTCAACATCAGTTTTACAATTTAAAATTAAGAAACTAATACATTAATAATAAATAACACTTTACATTGGTATTGCAATTTTTACTTTAAGAAACATAAAGAAATATTCAATTCACATACATTGATAACACAAGCAAAGTAATTTTAAAAAACGCCGCGAGGCATTTGTATTAATAAAGATAAAAACGTTGAAAGCTAGGAACTCTACTGTCGAAGTAAAGAAACATGATGGGTAATCATTTGCAAAAAGAAACAAGTTAATTAAGAAACCAAGAAATAGAAAACATCTAGTTTTTCACTAATAATTTTAATGTGGATAATAATACAACACTACTTGGAATGCGCGACATACCGAAAACTCTTTCAAAAATTACTTAGATTTTTTAAAAAGTAGACGACGTCATCTAAATGTCTACAATTGAATGAAGTTAAAGCAGAAATCATGCCGTCACAAGGTTGAAAAATATTTTGTAAAGCTGGGACATATCTAAAATTTCCAGCAACAAGGATGCAAGCCAAAAAGGAGATATGTGTGGAGTGAGACCTATATTTACACTCAATTCACATTAATTTATCATACTTTAATCATTAATAACGATCATAGGCCATTTTATGCAATGAACGTAAGAATAGTAATGCGTGGTTCAGCTTTTATGCCTCCAAAAATCAACACAAACAGCGCTTGGATGCAATGTAAAAATCAAAAGAAGAGAGTTCAGCTGTCTCGATAAGGCCATTGCTTAATTTTGACATTTTTGTGTACTCATCCTGATATGTGAATGTGCAAAGTTCCAACTCAAAGAACCTTAAACACGGGTTTTCGACCGAAAATTCAAGATCGAATTATTGATATGCTTCCAATACTTTTCCTCTCTAGATATACTATAGGGAGTAAAAGTAAAAACTATAATAAAAACTGCTTCATTTTATTACCTCTTCCTAGTTGAACCGAGTACATATCTTAGTGAAAGTTCTGAGAAGTAAAATACTCAAGGAAACGATGAAGGTTGAAACAGGCATTGTTTATCCTAGCGCAAAATGAGAGCAAAAGTCTATATTAAATATTAATGAACAAACAACACCACATGTAGTTGAATCAATTTTCCTCCTGCCATTGAGATTATTCTTCTTGAATTAAATATAAAAAATAAATGTGTAGTAGCTTTCATTTCTCAACTTGGCGGAGACGAAACTGATCTTCCGAAGTCGGAATCACTAAATCGAAATTTTTAAATGTGAAGAATATAAAACGCGGCTAATTGCTAGGCCTTCATGACTACTTTACAATACGAATATCTGCAATTGCATTTGCTATTATTACAAACATACCTTCATTCTATCAAAAAATTAAACAACTGCTAGTTTCGCACAAACTTCGATGAAACACCGAAATCTTTTTATTTTAGAATTACATAGTTTTTAGAAACATAAAACACGGTATTGTTAGAATTTCATTTTTTGAACTCAGGTTTTATGCCTACACGTAGACTAAAAACTCCAGAAAATTCATTAGACCTAACGAAAAACTCAGAAATGGCCGTTTGAAACTAAAAACATTTTTGAAAAGTCACAGATCAATCCTTGTGGGTGATGTAGTGTACAAAAACTTTTAATCAATAGTCATGAATAAATGAAAGTAAATGAATGTTAGGATAGGATAATCGACGAAGATTAAATTCGCGCGACGTCAAAGTGCGCCGTGTGCTAGCACTTCTCTTGAAGACGTTCCGGTCTGCGTGTGAGGGGGGGGGGCAGAGAAATAACGCGCGGCGACAGTAGGTCACGGCCAACGCCGCGCCGCGCGCTTTTACGCGTGGGCGTGGGTGATCGAAGAGGGGTTGTCATGGCGGCGGGGCACACACTTGCCCCCTCTTGCCCCCCTCCATGGGCTGGTTGCTCGGCTGTCGATGTCAGCTCTCGCGACCCGAGTGGACACATCGTGGGGAATGCTCGTAATAACGTCATGACCAGGGAGAAATTGGTTTAGATATGATTTTAAAAAATCAAATTTATTTTCGTCATTTACCAATTTTTAAATAGGTTATCTACAGATCTGGTAAACCCGCGCAACTTTTCTTGACCGATGGCTTGGAGAAATGCGGGTAGAGGGGGGTGTTAGTTATGAAATCGGCTACTAGATTTTATAAAGCAATGTCAGTTTCTCGAATATCTGTCATGCCTTCGCAACTTTTTCAGTAATTGGCGTTCTCACTTTCTCAGGAGTCCGAGGCATATCCTGTTATGAATCTGGACCTGCTTCGATCATTCGGCCATTTCTTTAGATTTTTTGGAGAAAAACACGAACAGGAGTTCCGTCTTCAACAGCAAATAGTTTTTATTAAGCGCGAATGAAGATGTGTTTGAAATATTGTCATCAGTTCTCGCAGCGATCGTTTACCTTCCACTGATTGTTGTGACAGAGAGGAGGAATGAAGGCCAAGGTCAAGAAATGTGCGCGGATAATATCATCTCTGCTATATTGCAGGTGCGTCCAATTTTA
>JAHLJT010003656.1:99187080-99278795 GCA_031308135.1 Acheta domesticus | reverse complement strand
TGTAACGAGATCATCATAAATTTTAAGCCGCGACCTAGATGGTATGCTACAATATTATGGATATCTCAACGTGAAAAATTTGGCTGTTGATGTAATTATTTCTATAATTACGATTAAGATCTTATTGATTACAAAAATATTAAGAAACGTGACAATTAATTTTTTGTATGAACCTTAAGAAAAACAAATTCGTTCCTCTTTTCGAATTTCACTTATTTTCAATTAATGAAAATCGAACTTTTGTGTAGTTAGAATCTACAATTTTATTTCTGAAATATGTTTGTAAAAACTGAAAACAATATAATATTATTAATAATAAGAAATAAAACAAGCCTAGTAAAACCATTTTTTTTCAAAATAACTTCCAATTCTTTGTTCAATTGTTATCTGTAAGTCATATGCAATTTATTATGATGTATTCTGCATGTTACAGAAAAAATCAAAAGAGTCGACGAAACAAACTATTATTTTAAAAGAGATTGACCCAAGAAAAATGTTGAAAATCGCTGATTTATATAGAAACTCATGAAGCAAAACTTATTTCAATGCTTAAGAAACATTCAGAAAGGTTGTAACAGTGCTGTGTCCTTAATAATGTAATCCTTTTCGTTTGACAAAGTCTTTAATGTGTTTTCGGAAGATCCTTTATTATTTCATATTTCAAAATTCTAGGAAGATACCTACATTATCATACCAATGATTAGGGCTGGCATGTGAAGATGGCGGGCAAGGTACCTAGCTTACTATGAGTTCGAACTAGAGCAACTGGCGCGAGATTTAAAAGTAAGGGTGATTCAAATTACTCCGGAGTGTCGCTACGTCACTTGATATCTGGACAGTGACACTCTTTGGGAGAAATCAGTTGAGAATTATTGCCCCCAAAACAATATTAATTCACAGTTCCTCTGCTAAATTAAAGAAACGGTCTATTGATACCATTCATTACTTTTGTACTTAGCTTCTCTTGTACAGCTTGCGCCAGTACAACCCTTTCTGGATTTGGAGGGAAAATGAGAGCTTGGTCAGGGGAATTGGTCATGCTTACAGGAGCGTCTGACTTCCCAGGTGGGCGCAGTTTGATATTCCTGGTTTAGGGTAAGGTCAACCGTAATCCGATATTTTCTTCTCTGAATATTGATAGATTACGAATATATTTATATGTGGAAGATGACGAATATGTTTATACGTGGATAATGGCTTAGTGGGAATCCTGATTTAAGGCGTGGTCTGTTGTTGTTTCTTCGTAAGTTCAACATTGTAGTGCTGGGATTGTTGGGTAAGTTTGTAAAGAAATTGTTCGCCATTTTTTCAATCAGATAAATGTATCTAATCCTTGTCGGACTTGTTAGTTGAAATTTTGGGACATTTAGTGTTAATCTGAAATATTTATTTAGACGGTTGTTAGCTTGTTAACAGTGCTTTGTGCGGACTCTCCCCCACATTGGGTACGCATGTGTTAATGTCGCTAGTATGAAATCTTTGAAGCTTAGTATTCAAACCGAAGTTTCAAAAGTATATTTCTAAATCGCAGTTTTGTTAAAATCACGTTCTCCTCTTGAGACTTCTAATTGGTCGAAATCTTGGAGTCTAGTGTTCTCGCACGGCCAGCTTTAAAAGTACATTAATAATTTATAATCATTAGTTCGTGATCGTTTGGGATTCCATTAAATTCTCCCTCTTTCCCATTATTCTGTTAATGGGTTACTATTGTTTGCGCTTTGCCCTCCACGCCATAATCAGGTGAAAATATCCATGTCTTAGTTTTGATTCGAATCCAGAACCGCAGCGCAGAGCGCTGTGTGGCGATGCCATCTGCGCCATTAATGTCTCTCCGATATGGTTACGGTTTACTCATGCCCTTTGCGAGATAAACGGCACGGCAGCCTTCTTGTCCAATTAATGTGCTGTGCGGCGCACTGCGTATATTGCGCTGCGTAGTATTGCGCTGCGATATTATACTTCATTCTAAAATGTAATCAATTATTTGGACCCTCGGATATTCCAAATCAAATTGGGGAACGTTTTCGGTGTGTTTCATGTCGAAATAATACGAATTCATTCCGCAACCATTACCAAAATTATGCACTGGGAATTGGAGATAAATTTGACAACTTAAGGGATTTGTCTTCAACGTCTCTACCTCGAGCGGGATTTGATAAGGCTTCTTCGCGCATAGTTACTTTAATATACTAAAATAAATATTTAAATAAACATATTAGCGAAAAAGATATATATTTTAATTTACCATACCGTTTCATGATCTTTATATAAATATCTCCTGAAATGATTTCATTTTAAGGCACGGAAGTTATTCTAAGGAAAATAATTAAAAATGTTTATTTTATATTTAAAAATACTTATCAACAAGAAATATAATTTAAAAACACTATTTCCCTGTGGTCTTGTCATTAAAAAATGCTTGACTTCTCTCTATTTGATGTTTGTAATGAAAGTTGACAATTTCTTTCCTTGCAGAACTGCTGGAGCTTTTTCTAATGGCTTACCTTCTTTTCACTGTTTTAAGCGATGAATTGTTTATTCTATTTCTGCTCGTGAAGTTTCAATGAAACGTTGAAGTGTTAAAAATTTTCTTGTTAATACTTATAGTGTTCACTGAACATTTCACGGAATATACAGAGAAACATTCACTGAGTGATATTTGATTAATTAAAGAAAGAGAGGTGAACATGATGGGAAAGTTTGACAATTTCTTACTGATAGACAGTTGGGATTGGTTGAAGTTTGAATCACTTCTTTCTCACGATTAAACGCTGTGCACATTAGTGAAATAGCACAAAAAATCGCCTGGAACAACTAAAGAAGCATGGGGAGAGCGGTCGGGTCGCGTGGGGTCGCGGCGCAACGCTACGCAAACGAAGAAGCGTGTCCCTTTCACAGCCGCACGAGAGCGAATGCAGTGATCAATCTCCCGGCCCGCACCACGCGTTGCGGCCTAGTGCACGCACACCACTCTTCGACCCAACTAGTAGCTGTGAGGAAACGTTTCAGGTTTATATTGAAACATAATAATGGAGGATTACACCGTACCAGCGTTCAAGGCCTCACAAGGATTCAGAGGAGCGTTGCGTCAATGAAGACGCAACAAGATTTTTAAAAAAAATTCGGCTCATTGAGAGTTCGCTTTTTTTTTTTCGTCAAAACCCTACCAAAGTAGATTTAAGAATAAGGATTAAAGAACTAAATCTAATAATAAAGGCAATCTAAAACTATTACTATACGAGAAAAGAGTTATTAAAATATGTAGGTTTCAGCAGGGAAGTGTCGTGAAAACAATTTTCCGCAACTTATACCTAGGCCTTTTGATAAATTGTTCCTGTAATGCAGCAATGTTAAAAAACTATAATGAATACAATGATGAATAATATAGTAAAAATCAATGTAATAATGTACGTATTACTATTATTATTAGAAACTATTAACTCGGAATTTTCTAGGCATTCAGACGTGTCTCCATTGTTAAACAACACTAAGCATTTCATTAGTTTTCGGTTTATTTCAAATGCCAGAATTAATTTATTGTGTGTACTTAATATTATGTTATTTCATTTCAATATTCGTATAATGCATTATTGAAAAATGATAGATATTTCTCAACAAAAAAATGAATTGCGAACAAATTTAAGGAATATTGTGATTAAATTAAGAATAAATCATCAGAGGAAAGAACTGTTTTTAATTATTTTAAAGAATACTTGTTTTAACTGTAACTAAAAATAAGTTTTAATCATGTTACTACCATTATTTTGGTCTGACATTTGTTTTTTTTATTTTTATTTATTTCCATATGTTAACTTTAGTCTCTCACAACTGTAGACAGAAGGTGTGGTCACCTTTTTAACGCAGATATTTCTAGCACGATGAATTTATTGGTTCCCCCCTGGTAAGATAAATTTAATTCAATAAATTTTAATTTTTCAACCTGTTGACACTTTTGAATTGTAAGTGGATTAATTGAAATAGTTATTATAGTTATTTGAACCCTTATTTCATTTAAACTAAGGGAAAATAATGATGATGGGATGAATGAGTATGGATGAATGATAAGAGCGGCAGGAGCAAAGGAAACACACCCTCGACAGGGTGTGCATTGGCAATTTTCATTTCGGGGGAGGGGGAGACATTCAAAACTCCGAGAAAAAGACTAGACGAAACCATGAATTGAACAATATCATCTTTATTTAAGCAGCACAGTCTGAATAAATCGTAAAAATTAAATTGAAAGTTTTCTTTTCTAATGTCCTTGATTTGAATATTTCAAACTACAGAAAATCATGAATCGATTAATTATTGTGACCTTGGCAAGGACTTATAGTTTTGTGAGATGGAGACATCGAACTAGGGCGTATAATATTCGACCACCTTCCCTTCAAATCACTCCGTGATCCTTGGCAACCTCTCACGAGCTCTTTGTGACGTTCCTCAGGTGGATTGACAAACATTCATTGCTCAAAAAAAGAAAGTGCGCAGACCGCTGGCTGCTTTTCTTGAGCGGTCAAGATTCGTCGTTTGAGTGGATTCGTCAATAGAACAAGGCAGAACAAGATTAAGGTCCGTTCGCTCTAACTTTATTCAGCACGTAAACAAATGCACGTGGTCGTCACTTGTTCTCATTGGCTGACGAACACCACACTCCTGTTCAGGGCGTCGTGCGCTATAGGAGTTAGGTCCCTTTCAAAATTGATATATTTCCTGACTCTCTACACAAACAGTCGAAATAATTTTCTCCTTTGCCTTGAAGTAAAATCCGACACCGAGCGTGACCTTAACTGCCAACCTTTAGCTGCCAACGGACCTCTTTGAGATAACGTTCGTTCGCCAGGCCGTCAGCGCTGCTCCTGCCAAATTTTATCACTAGCAGTTCCGTTCTCATAAGGAGAAAATTCTAAAAGAATGCTGTGTTTTTGTTTGGTTAGTGAAAGGTGTGTTTGCTCATTGCGTTTATTTTTGTTTCCACATCAAACACAATAAGTGAAGCAGTTCCCGGGATAATCCGGTTTGAAACATTCGCAGAGAAAATCCCTCAGAAGTGGTGAGAAGAAGGTTGTATTGATGTGTTTGAATAATTAGCGGCTAAAAATCAGTCAATGACTTTGTGGCTGGTGGAAGTAATGACTGCTGAATTGCAGGTGTCGGTGTCAGAAATATTTGAAAACTGTGTAATGAATTAAGTCATTGGAAAGATAACTTCACGTAAGAAGAGATATAGAGCAAAACAGGGGGAGTACGAGTGCGATGAAGTTGTTAATCTGTCATTTGTATTCATCTGCACATTTTTTCGTGGAAACGAATTTCCAACATGACATAAAATTCTTGAGCTGGTTAATGAAGATTCGGGACTGCCAAATTTTAAAAGAACGTCACTGTATGTTCTAATTAAATTCGTGCTTCGGGCGGGATTTCTTCTGCTACCTTGCAAGAACACACGTAAATATAAGTTCTGTGATATTTAAGCAAAATATCTGCTGATCTGAAAATAATATGCTATGACAGTTCTAACTGTGACACGTGCCGGCATTTGAGTATGGTCGTGGCGCGAAAGGCGTAGCCAATCATGAACTACAGAGCGGAGGGATACACTCAAAGTTTGTTTACATGCGGAGTGAAGTTACAGCGAACGGACCTTAGATACGTTAAGGAATGACATCAATTATAAAGATTGCAAATCTTGGATTGAACAGTGAGAATGGCAAAAAATAATTACTTCTGCTTTAGCGATCTCGGCTACGGGGCCGACGCATCTTGCTCTTGTTTTCGCAGGTACACGAAATCTCTTTGCGTCAAAACCTGTGCCTGCCAAACACCACAGCACGGTGTGTTGCCTACCAATCGTGGGCGAATGTCGCATGGAAAACTTTGTTATAAGAGATTGATTAGTGATTTCGAGCGTGAAAACGGTTAAGGGCAATATTCCCGTAAGTGTAGTTCATGTTTTACCGCTGCTGCTGCTGCTGCTGCTGCTGCGGCGGCGGCGGCGGCGGCGGCGAGGGGGGAAGTGGTGGTGATCTTCCCCCGGTAGAGGTGACATCCGGCGTCCATATACCAGTCGGTTTTCGGGTTTACCCCAGCAGGTATCTCCAACCAGCAGGGCACCGCCACAGCCGGAACAAACTCCAAGATCCCGAGGGGTCTCTCGGCATGTATGGTAGTGTAGTGCGTGTAATTGTAAATGTGTGTAAGTAAGAGATGAGGATAGGACAAAGAAGACGAAGGAAATATCGCGCGCGGTTCGTGGTCCGTTTGTTGAGTACTGCTCCGGCATTTGCCTGCTGTTGATCGGAGAATCCACGGAAAGCTACCGATCATGACAGCCGGCCGCTAGAAATCTCGTCCCGACAGCGGCTGATTTCGACCTAACTACGAGTATGTAGCGAGTAGCGAAATTCTGTCACCTTCGGGGCTTGAACCCTCGCACATCCCGGTCACAACCACTACAGTGAATCCCTGAATTCCTGCACCTACGCCAGTCTTTGTTGTAAGAGATACAGTACCATATTTCACCACATATTTATTGTTAAAACATTATCTTAGATCTGCATATTCTAGAAATATGTAAGATTTATTGAGGCATTCAGTATTACTTTCAATAAAAATAATGAAAATCAAGTTTATTTTCATTATTTCTGTGATAATGTCAATAATTTGGGATTTGTTTCGAAAGAAGAATTTTTTATAAATATACTCTTCGCCTACACTAGGGTAACAAACTTTCCGGAATTGTAACCAGTGATTCAATCCTGAGAGTGAATCATTCTTAGCACTGAATGTAATGTAATCGTCTCCTGTATTATTTCAGTAGTATACCTTTGGGTTCCGGCTCTCACACGCAACCAATATTTATGAGAGCTTGAGAGTTCTAAAGAAAGAGAATTTCACGGAGACTTGACAAATTCCACTTTGACTTGAAAAATATGGATGATTTCTTTGAAAAAACGCATCAAAATATTAATGTAAAATGCAACCCGCATCACATGTCAACATATATTGGCAAATAAATCCTAAACAAAGCGTTTTAGAGCCTTAAAAAGTAAAATTTTGACCTCAAAGAAGCGTTTTTCACACCATAATCTACAAGATGAGATATTCTCCGATCCATTCAATTAACTGTTCGGTTCCACGCTTCAATACTATCAAGGCCACCTCAATATTTCAGCCCTTCCTTGCTGGTAGCAATTTTTGTGGCGACACGCTTAGAAGGCTTAGATTCGACAATATTTATTTACGCTTTCTGTTAACACCGTAGTTTGTGCAGTCTGACGAGGTTTATTTGCATCATCATTTATTTAAGATTTGCTCTCCAGCAACAACTAGAAGTATTATTATAGTTGCTTGATTCCTGTACCTAAGAAGATTGTTTCTTATACGTGTAGTGAAACTATTCAATTAACATTTTTTTAAAGTTATTTATCAAAAAACAGTAAAAACTGTATATGACGTGTGGGAAAGAATTTTTCTGCGCACATTTTCTTGAGGGCCAGAATTAAATAAAACACGAACAAATGAATTTAGAAAATCATTATTTTAGAAAAATAAAAATATTTGAAAAATGTTTGTTCCCGAGCTATAGAAAATCAATTTCAACGGTAAATGAACTACAATCAAAAGGAGTGCTCAACAAAACGTGCGCACAGTGAAGCTACATTTACGTCCAGAAGCAAAACAAGGAACCATCTCAGCATTTGCTCAATGGATCAGGGAAACTGGACAAAAACCTGATCGAGATGGGGGTCATTGACCCGGAAGCTGAAGTACATTACTTGTTACAGGCGTATTAAATATTTTTTTAAATGTATACAATGCAAACGTAAACTAATTCATTATATATCTTTGTTTTGTTACAAT
Organism: Acheta domesticus; assembly: GCA_031308135.1. NCBI lineage: Eukaryota > Metazoa > Arthropoda > Insecta > Orthoptera > Gryllidae > Acheta > Acheta domesticus. The sequence goes on along the minus strand of JAHLJT010003656.1, from coordinate 99,270,935 downwards.
AAACATTATTTTTCTTTTTCACGATCAGTATAGTCTCTAATTGTATAGAAACAGTTTTGCAGCAGAAAAGATTTTACTTTTAACTTAAATTTGTGTACCGACTTTAATTGTTTTATGTCATTTGGCAATGCGTTGTAAAGTAACGTACATGGTCTATAAGTGCTGTGTACTTAATTGTGGAGGGAAGAGTGCTCAGGAAGGGTGAAAGGGTGTTCAGTGAAGAGTGAAGACAGTGTTTGTGTTTTAACTGTACCAATATTTTCGTTATCATTCGATGAAATTTTCAAGTCAACGGTTTCAGACACGTCGCTTTCTCAAAAGTAAAAATCTAATATTTTTGTGACTATCACGAAAAACTAAAACCTAACTGACAAAGAATATTGAATAATTACTTCAAATGTCTTTAAGTAAGTGTTGGGAATTTTTCCAAGCAAATTCTCCATGATATTGAATAAATATTTATTGAAAATTTCTTTTACGCATTAATTGCATTGTTTTTTATTTTTATTTGTAATTGTGTTAGTACATTGCAAGTTATTTTTATAGATTTTAAACAAATAAACACGTTTCGTTAACTTCTTTCCCTTTTAGAATGAAAATAGAAGGATATGAATGAGTGTGGAGTCTAACATGCGAGAGTTCTCGCACGGGTACGGAGAGGTAGTGGGAGAAAACTTGTGCTGTAGCACAAAACAAAGAACAAACTTTTTAAAGTAGCTAAAGTAAAATAGCTTGAAATAAATGGAAAACAAAAATCAAAACGCGCTAGCCTAAAATACTACGTGAATCAATTAAAAAACAACTAAATTTAAAATTATAGAAAGAATAGTGCAAGTCACCCGACAACTGCCAACGATCGCAGTCTAAACGCCCGCTTTAAATGTTGGCGGTGTCTGGAAGTATGTACACCAACGCCCAGCTGCAAACTCATATTGTAAATAAAATACTGTTTGATATTAAATTCAAGGTGTCGGTTCGTTAAGATATTAAAAATGCAAACATCATTTGAGCAACATTCCCATGTACCGAAGTGGGCTTACTAATGCCTACTAAATTGTTTCTAATGCTAACAAATGGTATTTAGTACTCAAAGATGAAAACATTAGTTTGATTATTTTTTGCTCGGAATTGCTTTTCTTGAGGTACGTAATGATGCAGAAAATAATTCTATTATTTCTATTATTTGACTATCAAGGAAAGCGAAAAGCTAACTCTCAAGGAAGACTGAAAATTTTCTTCAAATACTTTAGAGAAGTATGAATTGTTCCAAGAACATCTCTCTATAATGTTGAATAAACGTTAATTGAAAATTTGTTTCAAACATCAATTGCATTATTATTTTGTTTGATATTCTGTAAGTACATTAGTAGTTCCTCTTCTTTATGGAAAGAATAGACAAGTGGTTAGGAAAAGGGTGGGATTTAACATGCGAGAGTTCTCGCACGGGTACGCTAGTATATTGAAATAGACTTATTTGTTATACACCTACGCGTAGTCGCTACTTCTAGAAGACGTAGTGTAACATTCACAACAGCTTATAAGTAGAACTGTATAAAATGTAAAACCACTCGTACGGATTATTAAACAAGCGACTTGAATTGTCAATTGTCGCTCTGAAATTTAAGTAATAAATCAGAATGTTTCAGATACTTTGTCACAGCTTTCTCAAAAAAAAAACTGGAATCGTAAAATGGCAAAACCCCTTTTTTACATGACAATTACACTGGTGACCCTTGTCCACCGCACCCAGAGCTCACTTATAACTTTGGAATGCATTCAATTGATTGATTATTGGATGTTCCTGGCGCGTCAACTACTATGATCATTGGTCCCGTAAGTGTAGATCATTCTTTATCACGGGAGATCGAGGTGTTCTTCCCCGTCTGGATGGTGAGATCCGGCGTCGATCTTCACGCCTATTTGTCGGGTTTTGCACTGCCCTTGCCGGGACATGTTCTAAGCTCCTGATTGACCTCCCGACATGTTTGGTAATTGCAGTAGTGCATGTAAGTGTGTTAATTAGTGGTGGCACCTAGCGTTTCTCGGAGAAACCACGGGAAAACGACCGATCGTAGCAGCTGGCTTCTAGAATTCGCCTACCGGAAGTGTTGGCTCACACATCAACTGATGTCACTGAGTGCCTCTGACCGGAAGGTCCTGGGATTCGAATACCGACGGTGGCAGGACGACTCTAGTCAGATAGCTACGTCGAGTTCTATCTCTGTCTGGAGGAGAATTCTGGCCGCTGGCTGCTCTGATAGTTTTTCAGTGGTTTCTCCTATCAATTCCAAGTGAATGTCGGAGCAGGACTCTACCAAACGGGCCACGGACCATGCGCGATCTTTCCTTCGCATTCCCTGTCCTGTACCACCCCTTACACACACTTACACTCGGATCTCGCTATCAAACGGGCTATCAAACCGCCACATCCCAACTAAATGCATGCATTACACTTATGGGAATAATGAGCCTTAGCCGTTGACGTGTCCCAAATCACTAGTAATCAATCAATCAATCAATCATAGAATTCTCCTCCAGACAGCGGCTGAATTCGATCTAGCTAGTGTCGAAAATCCTGCCACCGGTGTGCATTCGATTTCCCGAAGCACACTTATCTATTTGGCTTATTTGAAGTAAGCAGGAATACTGAAGCGTGAGTATTAAGAATTTCTTTAGCTTTTCACGTACACTCTGCCCATCGCAATCAGAATGCATCTTAAATTCCACATCTTTTGTTAATTGGTTATTTGTCAAAGATATGTGTAGTCAAGAACATGTTTTTGTACTCCGTTAAGATGATTGATTGACTCACCGCCAGGCTGCGCCAAGGATGGCGCAATCCTACTGCCTGGCGGTTGTTTTGTTCTCACTCTGCGGGGGTGGGAGGGGGAGTCTTGCCCTATTTCAAGGACGCGGCGCTTTCTGTGTTTATACCTGTTGCTGTGAGGCAGCGTCCGCGCTGCCGCGCGGTGCAACTCCTGTAGTACAGTGACCCAAAGTGTGATTGTATCTGGACAAAGGGCCCCCTTCCAATAGCTGTTATTTACGTGATTTTAGTCCACAAGCTACAACCGTTTTCTTTATTGACAGGCCATTTTCCGGTTATTGTTATATTACGTGAAAGCGTCTTAATAACCCAGTGCGACACACTCGTATGGAGATCAAATAAACAATAAGCAAAAACAATGGGATGCATAAATGCAGATCCCTCGTGTGAATATGCATACACAATCTATACGTCTCGGCCAGCCAAATCGCTGTAGTTAACCTTTTAATAAACAAGTGTTAAAAAAAAGGCACGGTACATTTGGACCGATTGGTGAGTAAAAGAAAGAATATCTTCGTTTAAGCAGCACTGTCTGAAGAATTTCTAACAATGATATAGAAAGAGATTTCTTTTCGAATTTCCAAATATTCGAATTATTTTAACATTTTAACATAAGGGGGAAATAAACGGATAAACTTAATTAATTGTATATCATAGACAAATTAATAGTTTTCCAGCATATGGCATGAAAGTTTCTAATGGAAATGCTCCTCGCCATCCCTCTCTCAGGCTTCTCGCAGCCAGGATACAAGAGGAAATGAAAGTATCTTAATTGCATATTGTCATACACAGAATGAGTCGCGTAAGGCGCCCAAATTGAATTGCAGATCATTTTGGTGCATTCGATGCAAATAGAATATTAGCACAATCTGGCCATGAAACGGAACGAGCTTGGTTGTGAGTAAACGTGTCTAAACTGCAATAACCGAGCTAATAGTATAACTCCATTTGTCTACCACAGATGCGTCATGGAGTTCCTGGTACTCGAATTCGGAAAAGCGCCAACTTCAGGCCTTTTCCTGCCTTAAAAGCTGAGGCAGAAAAGTTGAACGATGTAAATGAGAGATAAAATGAAAAAAGGCTACAATTCGACACCACGATCGTTCTAAAACTTCTACATTACGAAATGATGTAGATTTCCTTAAACAGTCGCAGAATGTCAAACAATTCCGAAATTAATTTCACTTTTTAAGGAAGTGTTTAAATTCTACACTACTCGTAAAAGTTTCAAACGATATTTTGCAATTTAAAAATAATAAAAAATAAAACAAATCGTAATTGTTAGTCTATGGAAAATGAAGCACGCCAACATCCACATGAAAGAAATGTTCTTTGGAACTCATCTCATCTTTCCATTATTCACAAATTAAGAGGTTTCAATTCAACCTCCCTCGCAAACGGAGGAAAGTGAAATTAGCATCTTAAGGGAAATTACTGTATATTTGAAGCACAAATGTAACATACTTAACAATTTTTTCGAATTTAAGGAGGGGACAAGGATAAAGAAGGAAAGATCGCGCAAGGCACCGTGGTCCAGTTTAGGAGGGTACTGCCCCAGTATTCATCTGATATTGATTGTAGAAGGCATGTGAGTTGGCTAAAGCTTTGTAACAGTGGATTAATTCCACTCGATTATGAACATAGAATTGAAAACCCGTCACCGCTGGGACTGGAACATTACGACACAGCTAGTTCGAATTCAGTCGCTGTTTGGAGGAGAATTCTAGCGGCCTGTTGCTCTGGTCAGTAGTTATCCGTGGCTTCTCCGATGAACACCTGGCGAAAGCCGAAGCAGTACCCTAACAAGCGGGCCATGAACCGTGCGCGATACTTCCTTCCTCTTCCTTGTCCTCTCCTCTACCCTTACTTACACACACACACACACACACACACACACACACACTTACGTGCACTACACTATCACACTTGTCGGGAGACCAGTCGGGAACTTAGAGCGTATCCCGGCTGGGGCGGTGCCATGCTGGTGCGAGATCCGTGGTTGTGGAAAACCCCGTAATTGGACGGGTAGGCGGGTGGGTTGACGAGACTCGTCATGCAGCGGGGGAAGTTCACCTCCGCCTACCGCGATAAACTCATGGAGTACACTTACGGGACAAATGCCCAAATCAGTTGATGCGCCCGGAATCAATCATCCCACCGCCTCCGGATAGCTCCGCGCTTGGGCACGTGTCCGCGTGGGCGTGGCGCCGCGCGGCGCCTGCGCCATCGACTACGCGGCGCGCGATGCATATTTGAGGCGGGGGCCGGGCCGTCGCCCGGGCGACGCGCGGCGCGGGGGCGTCAACACGCGGGCCGGGGCGCGGCGCGCGCCGCTGCCGCCAGAGCCCTGCGGAGCGCCATGAGCGCCAAGCGGAAGCCTTCGCCCGAGCTGCCGCTGCCGCCGCCGCCGCCGCTGCCGTCCAACGCGGCGGGGGCGGCGGCGTGGTCCGTCTCGCCCCTCGCCTCCTCCGCGACCGCCGCCGCCGCCTCCTCCTCCTCCTCCGCCGCCGCCGCCACCGCCGCGTCGGCCGGCCCCGCCTCCCCCGCGCCCGGCGCCCGCGCGCCCGCCCTCGCCGTCCCCGCGCCCTCGCCCGTCGGCGCCGCCGCCGCCGCCGCCGCCTCGGCGCTGCCCAGCGCGCGCCTCAAGAAGAAGAAGAGCAGCGCGGGGCCGGGGGCGGGGGCGGGGCCGGCGCTCTCGCCCTGCGCCTCCGCCCGGGGCCTCGACGACGCGGGGGCGGAGGCCGAGCGGCCGCCACAGCCCACGCCCACGCTCTCCAGGCCGCGCGCCAAGAAAGGTGAGCCGCCGCCACCAGGCCGCCTGTTTCTTCTTGCCAAACTGCTTAAATCAACCGATAAAGGTGGCACCCGCCAGTCGTAGCACGTGAGGTCTATGCCCTTCGCCCCCGACAGATACGCTCGTATGTTATTTTCCTTGCGATGTAATAGTGAGCAGAGGCCGGGAAGCGACTGTTCTTTGGACAAACAGCTAAATAGTTCACGAGTGGAATCTGCGAAATTAATGGAATATCAATATCCCATTACATTAATTGTTATGTTGGGAGTAAATTTGTAAAAAGGAAGTAATTCAAGATAAGCGTTATCTGTATTTTCATATAAAATGCATTGGAAATGTTGCGTTGAGCTGAAGTCAAGGATGTTTTATTATAAATCGCGGAGCCCGAAAGCCTGAGCTTCGCCGTCAACTTGGAAATACTGAACGAAGCTAGTCAAATTGACCATATTATATTGGTAATTTGTTTTTGCCAAGTTATCTTAACTATTGTAGTTAATTATTCTTAACTATTCTAGTTAACCTAACTATTGTAAAACGCAAAACTTCTTGAATTACCACCCATTTCACTGTGAATTCCACGTGTATTCTAACTGAAGTGGCTGAACGCATTCAGCAAGTAGCGAGCGACTGCTCATCCAATCTCCAGTGGGCGAGGTGCTTCGTGACTGTGCGCTTCCTTTGATGTGTTTAAAAGACCGACATGCTGCGTGTAGGGCGAGTGCAGAATGTGTGGCACTTGCAAAGAGCAAGCTACTCATCCTCACATAACTAGCAAAAATGGGATGAATCAAAATGTTCCAGGGGTTAAGGTAGTTGAGTTAAGTTAGCTTAGCAAAACAACCTCCTATTTGATATATTCAATTCGAATCGCATCGCGCACGTATTTCCAATTCGACGGCAAGTCTTCGGCCTTCGGTCTCTTCGAGTAAAATAACACATCCTTGAGTCCATCCAAATCAAAATTTCAAATGCATTTCACATCAAAATGCAAATATGACCTATCCTGACCTACATCTCTTGCATAACTGCAACTAAAGTATTTCCATTTAAATACACGGATTCCACGCGGGTTTTGTTATCCATTTCTTCAGCTGTTCTCAAAAGAATACTCCCACCCTGGCCCATGCAGACTTTAAAAAACACTGTGATGAGAGCATTGAATGACGGGCATATGTGTATCTAACGAGATGAAGTGCACAAACATTAGATGCCGTACTTTTACGGTAATTTTATTCGCTATCGTTTTTTCTTAGAATTAATATTGAAGTAGAGAAAATAGTCCAATTCATGTAGATCCCTCCATTGTTTTAAATGTTCTTTAAATGTACTTTTCCAAGAGAACATCAAAGATCAGATATCGAGCAGTAATAATTCAAGCTACAACACTGCTGTGTTAAACTGCTTTATTTCTTTACGCACTAGTGGACCTACTTCCGTAGGTCCCAATAATACTCGAGAAGGTTCATTTCCAGAAACTGTGATATAAATTATTAAGAATTATCGGCATACCTATTATCTTTCAGCAGTTGCTCTTCTTGATTTGTTGATTATGCTTCGATGCAGTAGGAAATTTGAGAGAATTACTCCTACTTTTGGAACAAAGAATACAATGAAATATGATTACAAAACATGAAATCTGCAATTATTCTAATAATAGTCTTTAACGCGATGTTATGAGCATTTTGTTCAGGAATATTAACGCCAGATCAATAAATGGTTAATTATTACAGTATTTCGATTTGCACGTAGAGACCATTTGTGAAAAATAAACAATGTAAAAGCGAATAAATTGATCTTAAAAGTATACGCACAAATACATGAATATTGCCCGAATTGGAGCTCTACAACTGTTTGATTGTGCAAAATAATCTGTTTCGATCGCAGAAACAATAGCTTCAGATCCTTGAAACGGTACATTTAAAATGTCTTTTCACAATAATCCTTCAGATGTAATTTTTCGGGATTCAGGAATGAAAGTAATATAATTAATATTCGGTCTTTTGATGTACTTCCATATTAGCTGTCTACAGTGAATCTGGTACTGTACTTTAATGGTTGTCTTTTGAATAGACTTTTTCAGTGAAGTAATTTTGAGTAACTCAGCTAGATGTTAGCGTTGAAAGTTCAGCTAGTGGAATCATATACATTTTAAAATGTTGGTATCTACAAAAATATTGGATAGATTATCAATGAAGTATTTTTCTTTGCGTTTCCCCTTTTCAATTTAGTTTTTATTGGTAAGATTAATCAGATTTATGCTAATATGAATGCGATTAATGTGAAGGGGTAAAATATTTTTCTTCCAAAGGTTGTGAAAATATTTTTGGTTCATATTATCCCCTTAAAAGCTCTGGATGGAAGTAGTGCACATTATTAAGTAAACAAGAAAACTCACATTTAGATATCCGCGGAATAGGATTCTGTGGTTAATCCGGAACGTTTTGTTTTAAACTGCTTAAGGTCGCTTAACGCTAAATTTATTCCCCATCCTTACTCTACCCGTATCGTAATTCTCCAGGGATATTGGCTACACTTTCTCTCCACTTCTTACCCATCTTGTCGCATCCCACTGTCCAGTGGTGCCTCCGAAACGAGGTTGCCCAAAGACCTTTTCAGCCAATTTTACGAGTACAATTTTACTCGTATGTTTCTTTAGAGCGTTGAGGTAGCCCGTTAGAATGTGTCAGCCCTCGGTTATATTTTTACTTCTAGGTTGGAGGAAGTGATAGTTATGAATGAATCGCAGTTGCGAATGAGATTCAAGAGATATATGCCTTAAACACAGGATAAAACGTCCTATGAGATTCAATCCTAATTAATTTTCCGAACAATAATTAAGACTGTCTGAATAGAAGAGAGAATCTATCATTTACCGATTTATCGCCGGCTTTGAGGATTCAAAACTGTGTTATTGTGTTTTTAAAGGCGATTCCCCAAACGTGTTTTCCGAACAAATTCAGATGAAGGGCGGAACTTTCGTTATTGCTTAGTTCAATAAAGTGACGACTTTCAAGATAATACTTTCAAGATGCCAATATGATTACTGTTTCCTTTGATTACAGGAAATGCAAACTATTACAAGAAATACATAAACTTACGATACATAAATATACGATTATAGGAAATACATAAACAATTCTTACGATTATAGGAAATACATAAACTGGGCAGTGCTTGATCTCCAAACTCACAAAACAGAGCGGGGTCGTCCTTCATTATGGCCTTCATATAATTTTCAAGTCATATATGAAAATCAAAATGACATACTTGAATTAATATTTGTATAGTAACAATAATAATACTATTACAACCAAGTATTATTTCAATATAAATAAAGAGGAGAAACCACAATATTTTCAAGTTTGGTCTGAATTCAACATTTTTAATAGCAACATATTTTTAACTTACTATTTGTCTTGATATGAGTACTACATAGTGTGTCACGAAGTTTAATGGTTCAAAATGCCTATATCAGTACACCTAATATACATCATATACATACTATATACATAATATATAGGAGCCAATGACAAAAACAGCTCACGGTCTCGATACTTCTCCAGCATTCTCACTGTGTATCGACACATTATTTACTCAGTTCACATCAATGTCTGAGGGCACCTGTACACTAATAAAAATCAAAAATACTGATCGAGTGCTTCAGAGTTTGTTAAAAATAAACATAAAAACTAACAATAATTTTAATTGATGTAAGCAATAAAAAACAGAAATATTAATATAAAAATATCAAGAAAGTGATATAGAATAATATTCAAGATAAATTAAAAGTAGTAATAAATAAACGTATCAGTTATCTGCAGCCTATACTATAAAATAATAATGATAAAAATACATTAGACAACCGGAAGACAGAGCTAAAGTAAACCCTTCTTTTATGTTATCTTTGGCAAATAAAATGAAAATAGTAATAGGCAAGTATTAAGTCAACACTTTTATGTACTGTCCTCCAGCAACAAATACTCATGTTGCTTTTCCGTCGCCAGTCGAGACCAACTTCAATATTGATAGATATCCCACAGAGACCCTTGACGTCTGGTTCGATCGCAATTGAAGGTAATAAAACTCCAAGCGCATCGTTTCAGACGTGACTTCCTTCATAAATCTGTCAACTCACAAGAGAAGTTTCGCTGCTTTCCAACGCTTCACAGAAAGGATTCCATTGTTTACGAATTCATTACAAGGGTTCGAGGCTCCCAGAAGTGATCTTTGAAGACGATTCTACTTGAGTCAGTCTTCAAAATCTACCATGACGACTCGTAAAGTTCATTTACTAAAGCACGTTTCATGCTTCACGCTTTCACTTAGACATTGCAGATTATAAGTGGTTAAACGTGAGGTAAAATTGTGTACATTACGATATTTTGTAAATTTTAGTTATTTTTGATATTAAAAAATTCTGAATATTAATACTAGAAACTGCAAATTTTCTAGAAAACCGAATATTCAATCAGTGCTTAACTTTTGTGATTACGCATATTGAATACATTCGTAAACTTCTTACATCCATCCATACGAACTTACGAATAAATTCTTACATCCATCGTACATAAACATATAAATAAATTGTTTAAGTACCGTACATGAGTGAAATAAACAAAATGTCTGCTTTAATGTTTGGACTTGTATTGCTTAAAAATATATCCCTATCAGCAGAAAAAAAGAACAAAAGATAGACATAGGAACGGTCAAGACAAAAAGACAGTAGATCACCATCTTGCGTGATACGTAAAAACGGTAATTCCCTATAATCAAAGCGAGCCAATAATGTTAGATATTTTTGAAAATCGGTGATGTGAATATTCTACGATAGCAAGCAGTCCACAAAGCGCGCGATCGGAGGGTGCAATCCCGCCCGCCCCCATCCTGCTTTGTGCGCTGGCTTGTCATCTTCCAAGTGTGATAGAATACAGAATGGCGGCTGGTTGCCCTAGGCGGCTATCGAACCATCGCCACCGTCGCCGCCGCCGCCGCTGCCGTCATGACAATGGGCGGAGAGGACGGGTGCCGCCGCCCCTTTCGCTGGCGCTGAAAGGAAAAGAGCTGAACAACCCCTTGCGGTGCGCCGTACATAGCTCCCTAGCCTTGGCCTCGGGGGCGGGGGGGGGTAGATCAAGGATGTACAAATAATCTACAAGGGAACTTTCATTATCTTCGTACATGGCGGGCTCTTCGAATGAACGCCAGCACATTAGATATTCAATGTAAGATATAGCAAATGCGTTGTGATGTACACATTTCATAACATACAGGAGCCATAACACTATGACAATTTTAATTAATTAATTGATTAATTAATTCATTTTTAATCTGGTTTTTACGTGTGGAGAGGAAGGTCTTTTGAAAGTTTTTTTTCGAATTTTTTGAAATATTGAATAGATTAAATTTTTCAAGGAGCATTCTTGAGAATATTTCTGGAAATTAATTAATAATTTCATAGTATTATGCCTCCTTTACTATTTTCTAGAATTGCTTGCTAAGTACTACTTTCTAGAACAAGCAAACGTGAATTAATTAATACATTCATATTTTCTTGTTTTAGAAAGTAGTATTATGTTCACTGCCTTATCATGATTTTGTAAAATCTGATTATTAATACAATTTTTAATGAACATAAAATATTTCAGATATCAGCAATAAAAATAAATGGCACACGTGCTCTGAAAAATATAACTTTTTTAAAAATCAGAGTTATTTACGTGTTTATTTTATAAGAGGAATATCTTTTGGGAGTTTTTTTCGAATTTCTTGAAATTTTGAATAGTTTAAACTATTCAAGGAAGATTCTAGAGAATATTACTGGAAATGAAATATTTTTGAGTAACCCCTAATCATGTAAATTATTTTTAATTAGGAATGATATACATTTTATTTTTCACATAACTTAAATACATCTACTTAAATTTAAAGATTTTAGTACTCAGTTTTTATTGGTACTTTTTTGTTTTCTTTTTTTCTAGTCACTCTTTTCTTACGCCTAACTTGTCAGTACTTTCATTGTTTTTCGCTACCCCTGAAATGTGTAGTACAAAGTCGATTTTATGAAAGGAATGCTTCCAATTTTCTCTGGAAAACCCGAAGGGTGCGGGAAAAAAGATTGTCTTTGTAGTGTTTCAAAACGGAACGAACGATCTAGTCAAGAAAAGGACTATAAACTTTATAGTACAAAGGATTTTCTCGTTTAACATGAGTAAATGAAACTAACGAAGTATAAATTCAATTCTCATTCTAATGTCTTTAAATATTATGAAATTGCTCCAAGCAACTCTAGATGATTACTCATAATTCAAAATTATTACTTGTGCGTTGTGAAATGCTCTTTATTATTTAATCTTACATACGACAAGATAAGCCGCCAAATGTGGTGTCGGTGGCATTGTGTGTATGTAAAGAGAGAAGAGGACAAATAAAGTAAAGCTCCCGCATGCGGTCCGTAGCCTGGTTATTAGAATACTGCTCCAACATTCGTCTTAGCATTGATCGGAGAAACCAAACGATAACTACCGATCCGAGCAGCCGGCCGCTACAATTCTCCTCCAGAGAATGGTTGTCTTCGACGTAGCCTTTCGATAGCCAATTCATCCATGTTTCGTATCTTATGCTATTAGTTCTTCCCATTGCTCGGGATTCATACTGTAAGGATTCTGCCAATATATGACATATGTATTTGAGACATATCATAAAACCGAAGTGAATCTCATTAATTATGTAGAGCTAGTATTCATAATAATATAATAGTTTTAGAAATTCTAATGGTAGTCCTGTTTTGCAATTATCAACCGTTGCAATTCCGTAGCTTCTTAGTTTGATGTAATTATACTTCACTAAGCTCAGACCATTTACTCTCTGTAAAAGCACACTATTTACCCTTCGTTCCACACATCAATTCGATGGTTATAATCGATTATGTATTGATGTCAACTACGATGTGAGTCATGATTATAGTCATGTATATTCATTTTGAAAGTAAATTAGAACGTAATTTTTAAATACAACAGTATTTTTCTTGGAGACAATTTGTTACTCTTGGGTTTTCTCACTTTTGGTCAATTTGGTCTCATAACTTTCTATATCTATAACTTTCTATTACATGAAGTGTAATGGGACATGTTGACTTGCATTCCTTCCTTCTAATTGATACGCAGTGTATTAATTATTATCATTTGAATTTTATTTTATATGCAGTAATTTAATTTGTGTGTAACTAATCATATTGATTAAATTTTAACAAGTATTGTTCTTTAGATGCTTGAATTTGTATAAATTTAGGATGACACAATGAACTAAAAACTGCTCAACGAAAAAAAGCATTGAAAAGTATACATAACCGAAAATAGATTAAAACTAGAGAATATTTCAACTTAAGGACATCTTCATAAGACTCGGTAAAGAAATTTGAAAAATCTTGTTTTCTTTAGTATTTTATATGAATATGTTTTGCTCTGCTTCCATTGTTTAAGACTTTATAACACATTTCCTAACATATTAACAAAATCATTTTCTTAGACTCTGAGCAATATACGAATCGTTTACGATACACTTGACATGAATGGCGAAGAAGATCGAAATATAACGACATTGTAAGCGGACTTGGTTTGATTCTGTTAAATTGTCTGGCTTTAAATCAGACTTGGTTTGATTCTGTTAAATACCAATTATTATTAAACACTGAATATAAACTAATCATACACACATGGAAAGATAAAAGCTCACTATTCAGGCACATTTTCTCGTGATCAGACTGACTGACTGAATGAATGAGACATGTGTGACATGTGCACACGTCTCATGCACTCTCATATTAAATTTAACGTGTCTCTTGCACTCTCGCGGGCGACAAGTCTGTTTTATGAACGATTCTCAGTTCACCAAAATTCATTGCACCGATTAAATATTTAATATAAAGTAAAAATACACATTTTCAAAGATCAAACTAACAAATCAGGCAATGTTTCTCGTAAATTGTGATCGGAGAAGAATCTATAGTAAGTGTATTGTTGCTTTAGAGTATGTATTCGCAATAGCATCACCCTCTCGATCTCTTGGGTACGATTCTCTGTACTACGTTGGATACGATTTTTTTGCTAATTTGCCTACTAATATGGTTTGATTCATCATTTATTATTAAAAACTTCTGTTAAAAGAAAAGCACAGTAGGTTACTTCGAAGCTATTGTTTTATCATTTATGTCATATTTTATTTTACTGCTAGTACAGAAATGAATTTTACTGAGATACCAATCCAATTTCCTTAAAGAGAACCTACATGAAAACGTAAAGTCGACGAGTTCGTCCAATTTGCCATAAAGATTGTCTCCGGAAACTGACTTATGGCCCCCGACGATTCTTGTCAGATAAGTTGACAGGTGGCCTTGACACGAGTGTGGTCTGACGAATGTGGCGTGCTCCCGCGAACTTCCCATCGACGGCAGCCACGACAGGGAACGAGTGTCCTGTTAATGGAGGCCTGATAATTGAGATAAAGCGACTGGTCCGTAACCGCTGCTGTTAGGGGGACGAGTAAAATCGAAAAAGTGGGAATGCAATCAGGACAAAAAGAACGGGAAGGTCAGAAGTAGCCTTAAGATACCGGAGACGCGAAAAGTGAATTATCATAAGTGGAGCCCGGAAGTTTGGCAACATAGTTTTGTTATTCTTACGATTGTATGAATTTTAACAATAGGAATTCTTTAATTGTACTTCTGCACTTATTGTAGTAGATTTTCATTCTGCCTTTTTCGCCTATTTTGTCTGTTTTATCTTCTGATGCCTATTGTTTGTAATTTGACTTGTGTTTACCTTTTTCTTCCTCTTTCGACATTATTTTGCTTCTTTTCTTCTGGCACCGATCTCGGTCGTGTTGGAAACATACCTGTAAGCTCGGACAACACAAAGGTACGATCGTGTTTTGTCTTTCTGTAGAAGCCGAGGCTCCCAAGCCAGATAATGTAAAAAACCTAAAAGAAAAATTAAAATGATAACAGTCAATATTATAGATTTTTTTATTAATGCCGACAGGCTTTGTTCAATCACGAGGAATCCCATCCTACTTTTGAGTATGGCCTCCGATCCCTCAGGTCAAAGCTCTCGGTACATAATAATATATAGTGTCCGATCCCTTTTCAGTTCTGGCGATTACCCTAGTGCGAAGAATAAAAACTATTATTCCTTTATTGCTTATGCCATTTCATGATTCAAAAGGGAGTCCACAGTAGACAGCGTCGCGAGTAAAACAATTCGTAGTCATCTTACTGGGTGGTCACGTAGAATCAAGGGTACAAAGAAAAGTTCGTTTCTTTGCACGAAAGTGCTAATGTAAATTTGGACTGTAGTAAAAATGAGAACCATTTTAATTACTAACTTTTTACAACAATTCCTTTTAACGTGCCTTTTCATTATTTTTACGTGCCTTTTTGCACTCTTACTTTATCCAGACTAAATGCCTTTTTGCATATCTATTTTAGTAAAAATAAATGCCATTTTGTCTGCCTATTTTAGGTAAAATAAATGTCTGAATTTCCGGACTTTGGTCATAAGTAATTTAACCCGAGCGATTATACCGCACCAAAGGAAGAGCTGTAGAAAAGTTACAACAGACGAGTTCTACAGATGCACTATACACAAAATAAAAGAAAAGATTTTTTCATGTTGTTTGTTCTTATTCCCCAAGAGTAATGAAGAAAGCGAGATTTATCAATTCAGGAACAATACAATCTCATTGACTGTGGACACAGAGTTCAACATGTTTCTGAAAATGTAATTGAAATGTTTATTTACTAATATTTGTACTTGTATGTTTATCGTGGACCATTGCAGCAAATCCTACTATCCACGTTAACTCAACAATTTAATGCAAAACAAATAATTATTAAATGGACATTTTGTGTAAAAGGATACAAGTATCAGACATGACTGGTCATTGCGTATATATTAATTCAATAATATATGCAATTGAAAAGTCTCAACATTCGAACTTTAAAAATTAATCCGTTTCTTTTAACTTCGCTGACTATAATACACGCTTGCACCTGCTATGAAATTTCTAATGATTTTGGAAGATCAATTGGGATAGGCACAACGAAACGACCAACAATAAATAGACATGTTGAAAGTTATTTGGCCTACATCAAGTTAGTTTTGAAAATACAGCAATGAACAATTGGCGGCGAATGTGCGTTCATTTTTTAAAACTTGTATTAAATATTGCACTACAAAGTTGGTTAATAATAGCGATAACACATATGAGTCCTACTACTTTTCTTTTGAAGCAAAAATCACGAAATTTTATTGTGCTCAAATTTCTTTCTAAAAGAAAATCTAGCGTTTTAATTATCGAGATAGCACGAGTGGTAGTTAGTATGATTATTTGGGGAATAAATCTCTCTCTCTCTCTCTCTCTCTCTCTCTCTCTCTCTCTATATATATATATATATATATATATATATATATATATATATATATATATATATAACACTGGATGTTGGTATGTATATAAGAGCTAAAGTCAGACACCGTTGGACCGATCTCCATGGATGTTGGCATCCGTGTTTTTTCACCCGGAAGGTTTATGTGTTGTTAATTCTATTGTAACTCCACTGCATGGCGCTGTAGAACAAAACTACATATTCACGTCAAATGCAGCCCGTAACACACTCGGCAGCATTTTGACGTTAAATAACTCCTAAACGAGGCGTTCTAGGGCCTTAAATTTTTGAGGCTGAAAGCCTCAAAGAAATGTTTTTCATGTCGTAATCTAGAATAAGCTCTTCTTGAACATTCTATTACATTTTTGCTGATCCGGCGCTTCCCGATATTACCTCCTGCTCAGAGACGTGCAGAATCTGCAAGTAAATGTGAATGAAAGGGACAGAGAGCGGCAGAGACAGAGACACACAGAGACAGACAGACAGGGACAGGGAGGGGGGAGAGAAGAGAGAAAGGGAGATGGGAGGGGAAAGAGGGAGATGAAGAGCAGAACAACGTCTGCCGGGTTTTCCTAGTACGGTAATAAGCTCAAATAGCACTTTACACAAACAATTAAGACGAGAAAGATTATCCTCCAAGTTGTAATTTTCCTCCAAGTCGTCTGAAACACACAAAAAGATTGATGAGGCACTGGAGAAGATAAAGTGAATTATCTGTGAATACCGAAGAAGAGTTCCGGGGGAGGGAACAAGTTTTGAAAGTTGCGTTTCTAACAGGCGAGCGAAGGGGAAATATAGTTAAAAGGAAAGCTTAGATTTTTTCACCTTCTATTGTGTTCTCTTGCAATTCTATAGCCACGATTTCTTATAGGTCAGATTAGTTAACTTTATTCGTTTAATATAAACTGACACTTTTGTTAATAGTACACAATTTTTAGTTTTTTGGCAAAACATGTTTTTCTTGATGATCCACTTTCAGAACATATTTACAATATGCTTATGACTTGACAATTAAAATGTATTTATTCATGAAAGCGTGTGCCGCAAATCTTTGCGAGGTGTACCACTGATCATGATGACAGAGTGGGAAGGGAACTGCCGGTAAGGATGGAAGCAAGAAAACTCCTGAAGATACCTGAAGGAATTATTGTTGCTACAACAGCACCTACTTTCTTGCATTATTTGTAACTTCCGCAGTTTTCGAAAATTCAGAGAGTTCATCGAAAATTGCATCCTCACTATTAGCGTACATTGCTCCTTTTGAGAAAAAAAATTAAAGAAAAAACTTGGAGCTATTTGAAAAGTTTCTACAAATTGCGTGGTTATTTAATGTTTTAAATTTTTAGGACAGATTTTATTTAGGGAAAACAAACTCTACCATCGATGGTGAAGTTTTGTAACGTTGTTTTGCCATTTTCGAAAATACAAACAAAAATGGAACCTGCACCGTGTACTTTGCTCTATTAGGGAAAACATTTGGAGCCGTTTTTGAAAAATTGTTATTAAAAATTGCGTATATTCTTGTTATGACAAAATTATTCATATTTTCGAAAAATTGTTCACTACATTTTTTAAAGATCTATAATTTAACATCAGATTTCATTGAAGAAAATATCTATCTTTAGTTCTTTATTTGTAGAGTTTCTTTTATTTTATGAAAGTTACTTTTACAATTAAAAACAATGAGCGAAGAAATAATTGCCAAAGAGGAACATAGGGTATCTCACCAATCGGTTGAGTAATGCGAAGATTAGGTAACGAGGGAGAAAATGTGAAATTCGAGACGTAGGAAGAAGGGGATATACTTGACGCATACGTATGGCAAATTGCCTACCTCTCAGGCGACACCCTTGCATTTATCTATTTAATACGTTGTTTTACAGATAAATCGTGTGACGCATGCATTAGCGCTCGGCCACGTTCAGATGCATGATGTGGGTTGCCGTATATCTATTCACCACTCTAACAACACCCTAACATGTTTCACAACATGTAAGTTGACTTTGATGGCAATGCGACGCACAACAAGGGAACAATATGCTGCCGTTACCTCATAAACACCATTTGATGAAAATATTCAAAAAAGCGATTTTCTGCTCGCATCTTTTCAGTCGAGTCTACTTTTTGGTTGGACCACAACCACCTTCCCAGCTATAATTCCTCTAGGAATTATTTCTAATGAAGAACTCCCTCGTGTTTTCTCTATTTTATTCTAAGGTTGCCCTTACCATTTTATATATGCTCGAGGTAGCCCGTGGGTCCATCTAGGTGCTCGTGTCAGTGTCCTGGTTATTAGAAAGCTGGTTCCTCAATTAGCGCGCAGACAGATTGCACACAAGTGTTCTCATACACTGCTACCGGTGAGGGCAATGGTCAGAAATTACGGAAGGATTATGGAGTCTGGAAATACTCCATTGCGACAAACAGAAACTAAAAACATCTATGCTTTTCGCGGGATTCGAATTCATAGCCTGGGTATCTGTAAAATTGGACGCACCTGCAATTAGAGCAGAGATGATATTATCCGCGCAACATTTCTTGACCATTGGCCTTCATTCCTGCTCTCTGGCACAACAATCAGTGGAAGGTAAACGATCGCTGCGAGCACTGATGACAACATTTCAAACACATCTTCATTGGCGCTTAATAAAAACTATTTGCTGTTGAAGACGGGAACTCCTGTTCGTGTTTTTCTCCAAAAAATCTAAAGAAATGGCCGAATGGTCGAAGCAGGTCCAGATTCATAACAGGATATGCCTCGGACTCCTGAGAAAGTGAGAACGCCAATTACTGAAAAAGTTGCGAAGGCATGACAGATATTCGAGAAACTGACATTGCTTTATAAAATCTAGTAGCCGATTTCATAACTAACACCCCCCCTCTACCCGCATTTCTCCAAGCCATCGGTCAAGAAAAGTTGCGCGGGTATTACCAGATCTGTAGATAACCTATTTAAAAATTGGTAAATGACGAAAATAAATTTGATTTTTTAAAATCATATCTAAACCAATTTTCTCCCTGGTCATTACGTTATTACGAGCATTCCCACGATGTATCCACTCGGGTCGCGAGAGCTGACATCGACAGCCGAGCAACCAGCCCATGGAGGGGGGCAAGAGGGGGGCAAGTGTTGTGCCCCGCCGCCATGACAACCCCCTCTTCGATCACCCACGCCCACGCGTAAAAGCGCGCGGCGCGGCGTTGGCCGTGACCTACTGTCGCCGCGCGTTATTTCTCTGGGCCCAGCCCCCCCCCCCTCACACGCAGACCGGAACGTCTTCAAGAGAAGTGCTAGCACACGGCGCACTTTGACGTCGCGCGAATTTAATCTTCGTCGATTATCCTATCCTAACATTCATTTATTTTCATTTATTCATGACTATTGATTAAAAGTTTTTGTAGACTACATCACCCACAAGGATTGATCTGTGACTTTTCAGTAAATGTTTTTAGTTTCCAACGGTCATTTCTGAGTTTTTCGTTAGGTCTAATGAATTTTCTGGAGTTTTTAGTCTACGTGTAGGCATAAAACCTGAGTTCAAAAAATGAAATTCTAACAATACCGTGTCCTATGTTTCTAAAAACTATGTAATTCTAAAATAAAAAGATTTCGGTGTTTCATCGAAGTTTGTGCGAAACTAGCAGTTGTTTAATTTTTTATAGAATGAAGGTATGTTTGTAATAATAGCAAATGCAATTGCAGATATTCGTATTGTAAAGTAGTCATGAAGACCTAGCAATTAGGCCGCGTTTTATATTCTTCACATTTAAAAATTTCGATTTAGTGATTCCGACTTCGGAAGATCAGTTTCGTCTCCGCCAAGTTAAGAAATGAAAGCGTATTACACATTAATTTTTTATATTTAATTCAAGAAGAATAAGCTCAATGGCAGGAGGAAAATTGATTCAACTACATGTGGTGTTGTTTGTTCATTAATATTTAATATAGACTTTTGCTCTCATTTTGCACTAGGATAAACAATGCCTGCTTTCAACCTTCATCATTTCCTTGAGTATTTACTTCTCAGAACTTTCACTAAGATATGTACTCGGTTCAACTAGGAAGAGGTAATAAAATGAAGCAGTTTTTATTATAGTTTTTACTTTTACTCCCTATAGTATATCTAGAGAGGAAAAGTATTGGAAGCATATCAACAATTCGATCTTGAATTTTCGGTCGAAAACCCGTGTTTAAGGTTCTTTTGAGTTGGAACTTTGCACATTCACATATCAGGATGAGTAACACAAAAATGTCAAAATTAAGCAATGGCCTTATCGAGACAGCTGAACTCTCTTCTTTTGATTTTTACATTGCATCCAAGCGATGTTTGTATTGATTTTTGGAGGCATAAAAGCTGAACCACGCATTACTATTCTTACGTTCATTGCATAAAATGGCCTATGATCGTTATTATTGATTAAAGTATGGAAAATTAATGTGAATTGAGTGTAAATATACGTCTCACTCCACACATATCTCCTTTTTGGCTTGCATCCTTGTTGCTGGAAATTTTAGATATGTCCCAGCTTTACAAAATATTTTTCAACCTTGTGACGGCATGATTTCTGCTTTAACTTCATTCAATTGTAGACATTTAGATGACGTCGTCTACTTTTTAAAAATCTAAATAATTTTTGAAAGAATTTTCGGTATGTCGCGCATTCCAAGTAGTGTTGTTTTATTATCCACATTAAAATTATTAGTGAAAAACTAGATGTTTTCTATTTCTTGGTTTCTTAATTAACTTGTTTCTTTTTGCAAATGATTACCCATCATGTTTCTTTACTTCGACAGTCGAGTTCCTAGCTTTCAACATTTTTATCTTTATTAATGCAAATGCCTCGCGGCGTTTTTTAAAATTACTTTGCTTGTGTTATCAATGTATGTGAATTGAATATTTCTTTATGTTTCTTAAAGTAAAAATTGCAATACCAATGTAAAGTGTTATTTATTATTAATGTATTAGTTTCTTAATTTTAAATTGTAAAACTGATGTTGAAGGAGGATGAGATAGCATGGTGCTCGTCATACGTCTGTTCACCTAATGGATGCTAGTGACACCCTGAGAACAGATACTGTTCCTGCCAGCTGTCGCATTGACCTTGACAAACGACGTTACTCCGCCTTCTCTTTAAATCTGAATTGACCGCGGTACAGTGACCACACGAAACTCCTTCACAACAGTAGACAGTTCTGTGTTACCTAATACCAGTTACAACAGTTGTTATGTGCTACTTTCATTTCCTGACCCCAAATAATAAGAAAATTAGAAACAATGGAAATGTTTTAGCTAAAAGAAAAAAATCAAGAATATAAAGAACATCTATATCGAGCAAGAATTTTTTTATGAGTTTCAACAACAAAAATTGTCCCTCAAATAATGCCTTTAATTCATTTCTGGTCACACATGGTTTTTAAAACATACCCTCAATTATTAATTTTTCTATAAATTATTAATTAGTCATTTTAAATGCTAACATTCAGTATTAGCAACAATAACAAACATCGAGTTTCAGAAATGGATTAACACACAAAATACGCAGTACACTGCAACGTATCATGCCACGCTTCAACCGGACACGGCTTTGAACAGCTGCTACGAATTAAAGACGATGATGACTCATCTACCCGTCGCGACATGTTTCTAGCCACAAAGAAAGTAAAAACATCCACGATTAATTGTTGAACTTACTTTTTAAACTTACAGGACAGGCCTGTGATGAATGTGAGATTTCGTGGCCGGTTAAGTAAGTACTCCTAAAGGTAAAATTAAGGGACTGCAATAATTTACTGTAAAATAGCTTTCTATATTAAAGTGTGTTACATTTTTTCATTGCAAGAGATTTTTTTGAAGGTACGTTTTCTGAATTACACCTTTCATATTAACATAACGTGGGCTACATAGTTTTTACAGATAACCAGTGGTGTTAAAACAGAACGTACTTCCTCGCCTGTATTTTCACGCAAAATTACGCGAAAAGGACTCAACGTTTTGAAAAATTGTACATGATCTTGTCTCAAAATATATCTTTAAGGAATAGATTTTATTAAGGGAAAATATCTCTCTTTAATATTTTAGTTGTAAAAAGACCAAAAAAATGTTGAACTTTCAATTTTGAAAAATCATTTTTAACGAATAGAAGACCTGCACCATTCTCTTAAACGTCCTTCACACTAAACAACAACAAAATTTAATAAAAACAATGGAGTCATATTTTTGAAAATTTTGAAAATGTGGCAGGGGCTTCATGTAAAGAACTCCCTCTCCCCATTAAAATATCGGTTTCGAATTCAAGGAGCCTCGACATCAGCCCGATCGATAGGAGAATATCAATTTTGGAGAAAATTGGCTGAACTGTTTAGCCGCTAGCGTTGTTCACAGACGGACAGGCAGACAGACGGACGGACTGATAGACGTTTTGCCGTCGTTCGATTTTTCGATATCAAGGACGCACAAAACATGGATTTTGGCTACACCGCGTGTTAAACGATTTTATTTCTAAATTTAACAACTGGATTCACCCACTTTTTCGTTGATTGAGCTCTGCAATAATAGTTTTTCTCCCGAAAATTCGCCGTTTTTTCGCGCAGCATTGCATAACTCTCTACTCCGTAGCGAAAAAGTAAAAACTATTTCTGCAGCATATTCAAATATTATTAAGAGAACGACGGTTGAATCGTTATCTGGTCTGAGCGCGGGTCGCGAAGTGGCTGTTGTAGAGGAAGTGTACTGTAGTACTTGTATCTGAATATCTTACGTGCGTGCACGTAATGCCCAAGCGTGTCTGTCTATGCCACGTTCCCCTCTAATCTACAATTATAATCTGCTCATCTCTTTATAATATACAGTTTACTGCATTTTTGGTGCAGTAGAAATTTTCATTTCCACGTATGTTTGGCGCAGTTGCGTCGAAGGATTTTTTAAAAAATTAATTAAACTATATAACTAATTTGCAATTTCTACAGAAATTCAAAGAAAACAATGCAGCCTTTGACCATATGAGAGGTGTCTATGGTTTCTTTAGATATCTAGGAACAACGGGGGAAATCTAGAAACAATGAAAGTTTCGATTTTGACCGAAAAAGGCATATATTTTATTGTGTTGTTCAAGCTTTTCTCATTCTGCGCGTACCGACTGAATTCTCACACCCAGTGCGTCAGTGATTGCGAAATAGCTGACGTCTGCGACAGCAAAGCTGAAAGGAAAAATCCGCACGCCATTGAATATTTGCTACTCACGTGTTGCGGAATTTCTTTTTATATTCTTGGTATGCAATAAACTGTCGAATATATGTACAATGTACTCGTACATATCGTATATACTATACTATATCGTATATACTATACTATATAATGATCTTTCATCATTTACGTAGACTGTTTTTGTTAACATACTTAATTTATTGTAGTGTTGTACGAGAGTATTTTATCTATGGTTTTTACTACTTTTTGGGAAACCATTTTGTGTGATTTTGTTCAGCAGGATCCTTCTGCTGCAGGTCATGAAGCTAGGACGTACTCAGAAGTGTTTGCCTGAGTGTTGCGTTTGAGGAAGCAGGAGCGGAGCGCTTTTCTTATTATATACTTTTTTTTCGGAAAATCATAGATCAGTTACTATTTTCCATATAATACTTGGCTTACAAATATACTTATTTCCTCATCTTAAAACTAACTCTAACTACAGCATGGGGTAGGTAGCTATAATCAGCACCAACTGTTAAGAATTGTTCTAAAATATTCTCAAGAAGGCATCATAGGGGTTTCGGCTTTTGAGTCCCGTTGAAGTACGGTATGTTGAGGTGAGGTTGTACTGAATTGATTGTGGTATAGATTTTATGTTTGAGTAAAACATTTGGAGAGGTGGACTATGTGTTTTGTGATGGATGTTACATTCAATTCTTTGTGTAATTGTTTATTGGATATAAACCAGGGAACGTGAGTTCCTAATCAGAGAAATCTCTTTTGAATTATTTGCAGTTTAATTATTAGTTGTAGCTGATGTATTAGTCAAAACGAGGCTTGCGTATAATATTAAGGATATGATTATAGATTTGTATAATGTGACGGCATTGTTAGTTGATAGACAGCTTTTGGAGTTTATATTATTAATAAATGATATGGCCACAGATTTTTCAACAGACAAAATTATTGAAGTGTTATAATAATACCCGGAGTATACTTGTAGTGAGTGAACTCTAGAACTTTTTGGGGTTTCTGAATGGTTTTAATTGTACTATTGAATGGTTTTAATTGTACTTTACATTTTTGTCGTGTTTTGATTCTAATATGGGAATTCCAGTTCAGCTTTGTGTCTAAATTGGGTCCAAGGTGTTTAACTGTGTGACAGTGAGGAGTGCATGGTATTGCATTGTTGGTGGCTGTGAAAGGGGAAGGCGTGTGTGAGCGGAGCGCTAACTGACGCGAGGCCCGGCGCTGCGCAGAGCCGCTGCCGATGAAGCTGCGCGCGCTGCCGCTGTCCTTCTGGCAGCAGCCCAACGTGCCCGCGCCGCTGCTGCCCGGCGCCGTCTGCCCCGTGCTGCCGCCGCTCGGCCGCGACGTGCTCGCCGAACTGGGTGAGCTGCATTTAACAATAATAACAATAATAATATTATTAATATCAGCCGAATGTGGGGCGTAAAAGCACTGGTCGTCCCGATAGTTATCGGAGCTCTGGGATTTGTTCCGCAAAATTTGTGTAAGAACTTGTCTAAACTCCCAGGTAATTCAAAAGACTAAGAAGTGCAAGAAATCGCTTTATTTGGCACAGCTCACATTTTGCGCAAAGTATTGTAGAGGCACCGACAGTCCTTACATCCGCTCCTGAGGTAGCTGGTTGCAACCTGGGGTAGATTTTATACTCAGCCGACACATAACATCTCTAGTCGAGAATTAGACGAGTAATAATAAATATAATATATTTATTTGGCTACAATTGCCTGATTGCCAGGTGGTAACCATAAGCCTACAGCTTTACAATACATCTACATTTACAATCCAAAAACAATTTACAATACAACACAATAAAAGAAATTACAACTACTACGTCCAAGGATGGAACAATACAATAGCTTCCTCTAGAGACCCATGCATTTGCTTACATTTTAGTTGAAGTAACCAGGCGTTGGCGCCATATTTATTTATCATAATCGTTTATTAAGCAAGCAAAGGAAAGAATTATATATACTGTGCAAAGTGTACAGAGTTTTTATCTGCATTCCCCCCACGAACCTTTCCTCTGCGTTCAGATCCGTCCCGGTCCTTTCCTCTGCGATCCTTTCCGCTCCGTTCAGCTTCGTTTCCATCGTTACCTCTCCGTTCAGCACCATTCCGAACATTTACATTCTGTTCGGCTCCTTCCCGATTTTTTCCATCAACTCCATTCTGATCCTACCCGCTCCTTTCAACTCTGTCCCCGATTCTTTCCACCCCGTTCAGCTCCGCCTCAGTCCTTTTCTGCTCCGTTCAGCTTTCTTCCTATTGTATCTTCTTCATTCAGCTCCACCCCGATCCTTTCCGTTACGTTGAGCTCCACCCCGATCCGTTCCGCCCCATTCAGCTCCGTTCCGATGCTTTCCGCTCCGTTCAGATCCGTCCCAATCCATTTTGTTCCGTTCAGCTCCGCCTCGATCCCTCCAGTCCGTTCAGCTCTGTCCCTAATCTTTCTGTTCATTCAACTCCGTCCCTCTCGTTTCCGTTTCGTTCATCACCGCACCGGTCCTTTCCACTCCGATCATTACCAGTCGGTTCAGCGCCTTCCCTATTCTTTCCGCTCCGTTCATTCCCCCCTCGGGTCCTGCCTCCTACCAAAGCCGTTCCCTTTCCTGATCGGACCTGCCCTGCCATTCTTCGACCCGCTCCGCCCAATCCACGTCCAGCTCTCCCTGTCGCGTTCCGCTGCCACTACTCCGCTCCGCCCGCTTCGGCTATCTCTTGTTGGCATCCTCCGTTCCTGTCCAACCCTGCTCAGCCCAGTTACATTCTGCCCACCTCACCTCGGTTTTCTGCTTCTCGACCCGTCTCAGCCCTTCTTCGTTTCCTGAAGTTGTAGCCGCAGCGACATTTTGCAATCCCCCTTTTTTTTCAAATGCACATCAACTTTTATAAAAACATCTTTGGGACTGGCCTGAGTTATTCCCTTTGTTTTACTCAGCAACTCAGTACTACTTGGTTTTACTCAGCGCCTAAAATCTGATTTAAATAATTCTCTATGTTCTATTGTTACACTGGAGCACACACTGAGGTGACAAAAGACACATACCTACACTGAGGTGAAAAAAGTCGTGGGATACCTCCTAATATAGAGTCAGACCTCCTTTTGCCCGGCGAAGTGCGACAATTCGACGTGGCATGGAGTCAACAAGTCGTTGGAAGTCCCCTGCAGAAATACTGAGTCACGCTGTCTCTATATTTGCGAAAATGTTGCCGGTGCAGGATTTTGCGCACGAACTGACCTCTCGATTATGTCCCATAAATGTTCGATAGGATTTATGTCTGTCTATAAGGGTGGTCAAATCATTTGCTCGAATTGTCCAGAATGTTCTTCAAACCAATTTCGAACAAGTGTGGCCCGGTGACATGGCGCCTCCATAAAAATACCACCTATAAAAATTTCATAGTTGTTAGGGAGCATAAAGTCCATGAAAATCTGAAAATGGTCTCCAAGTAACTGAACATAAGCATTCCCAGTCAATGATTGGTTTAGTGGGACCAGACGACCCAGTCCATTCCGTGTAAAAAGAGCCCACATTATTATGGAGCCACCGTCATCTTGCACAGTGCCTTGTTGACAACTTGTGTCCATGGCTTCGTGGGGTCTCCTTCAACTTCCAACCCTACCATCAGTTCTTACCAACTGAAATTGGGACTCATCCATGCCACGGTTTTCCAGTCTACCATTCCGCATTCAATTAGAAGACTTGATTCCCGTCGTGCGGCCATAATCACGTCAGAAACCTTTTCACATGTATAACTTAAATACAAATGAAAGCTCTGCCAATACTCTGCCCTTTATTTGTATGTCTTTTTCAAGCGGCACTATTGCCATCTATGTATTTGCATATTGCTAACCCGTGACTTTTCACTTCAGTCTTCTTTTAGTGCCATACACTGGTTAGTGCATAGGCTAGTCTCCAGAAGCCCCTAGCGCCTTCTTGTGAGACTTATCCTAGGCAAGTATACCTAGGGTAGGTTGCTATTGCTTTCCCAGAGGCACTAGTGCACCAATTTTGACATTTGATTTGAATACCAGATAGCGCAAGCTAAGATACAATATCCGCAATCTATCCAGTAATTCAAATCGAAACTCTGATTGGTGCTAAATTGCTAGAAAATTCAATTTTGCCAGGATCGGCCAAGAGCCTTACCTGGGATCTGTTTTATATGCCGACGAGCGTTCGCATGCATGCCTTCGATATTTGGCACCTCGAAATTCCCCAAACTTTGACCGGGTTTGAACCAACGAACTTGGCCTTAGTAGCCCGCCATGATAACTACTTTATTATCAAAGCTGGTTTGTTACCTCAGTGTCTTTCGACGTCTTACGAGAATAGGGTGGTGGCCGATAGACCCAATCCCTAGAGTGACATGATTTATTTTGGATAGACACTCTTAGAATAATATCTTAATCACCTTAGTTCATTGATGAATTTATCTGCGAATAAATATTTGTATTTGTCACGAATGGCGCTTAAGCTTTTATTTTAAAACACCATAGAGAGTGTGTACTCTCACTTATTCTGTTACTCTATTTCGCTAAACATTAGGTGAAGTGTTACTTTTTGAAAGTTTTGTTGTAGATTGAAAGTATGAGAGTAGAGAAAGGTGTGCTAGTTATGATAGTAATGATGAAATATTTTCAACGTGATTGATTAATTTTTCTTTTTGTTTATGTAAAGTCGCATCGACATACATTTAATTCTCTGAAAATTTGCGCATTATTAATACATTATGGAGGATTTCAAGTTCTTAAATATTTGGTTTGAATTACTATTAAATTTTGGAAATTGCTATGGGCAGTTGAATGAAAAACAAGTTGGCATCACGTGTTTCTTTGTAGAGGGCCTCTCCAGTCCATACCGGAGTTAGGCATCAACCTGAGCAAACTGGGTGAATACACCACCCAAGCTGCGGTTCCTCGGAAGACTCGAAATAGTCGAATAGTTTGAAAAGATATTACTCAGCTATCTTCAACAAAAATTGATACTGAATAAAATAAAATAAAAGACTTTGGCGACAAGTGTTGAATCTTTCGGGACATACCCCTCAACAAAATATCACAAAGATTTTAAAAGAGAATACATTAAACATGAATGCATTCTGGAATTTGGCTACATCCTAATAGACAATACCGAGCCATTGGAAAGAGCAGTATCCTATAGAGTTTCCCAGCATTATTATGGAAAACTCAAACCTAATTTCCAGAATTTGAAAAAAACTGAATGAGAAATATAAAATATACTTACAAAAACATTGAGAAAGTTTGTGAATAAAATTCTGAAAACAAGAAGTAAAAGTAATCCCCATAGTCGGAAGAAGAACTGAAATAATGGTGTTTCGACAATAATTCAACTTCAAAGTTGGAGTTGGGAGATTTAAGTAATACGCTCAATTTACGAATAGAGTGATATAGTTCACGTTTTGGAAGAGAAAAACAGAGAATAAATTGAGAAAAAACTTCTATCTCATTAATTAACAGTGTTACGGAATTGTGATTCGAAACTAAAGCAAGGGGTAAAAAATTTGAAGGTTTATTACGTGAGTAATAACCAAAAATATTGGAGGTTTAATCGGCTTTTCCTCACATATAAAGATCATCTGTAAGAAAGTTCTTGCACCATCTCCCAATAACTAATTAATAAACCAGAGCAGTCCCTAAAATACACTTTCACTTTGAAACACCAAAGTTGGTAAAGGTTGAGTTCATGAATCGATAAGAATTTTTTATGTGTAACCTTAAATTTTCCTCTTGTAAATTACATCGGAAAAAGTTACTGGCCTAATAGGTTACATTTGAAAAGAAAGATAAAACGGATCGAAACAATTTATCTTCTTGATGTTATCGTAGAAGCAAACCAATTCTCGTGTACTAACCCAAGTGCGTCATTTTATTGCAAAGAGACTTTCCGAGTGGCAAAGATCGATTCGGGAATAAAGACATAGTAAAAAAGAAGTATCGACGTGGCCGTGAACTGTCAGCCGATGAATGTTCTGAAAGAGGCAAAGGGTGTTTTTCTTTTGCATAGATTAGGTTCCCTTAATTTCGTTTCGGAAATTCACATTAACGTTTATCACGGAGTTTGACTTTATGTCAGGAAGCATCATAAATATAGTGAGAGTTGTTATAATTTTCGCAGAGAATCAACAGTTATTGCTAGAATAATTGTGTTGATAATTTGATTGATTAATAGACTCTTAGTTGCTTTCCTTTTTATTCCTTTTCTATTAATTTAATGAATAGTTATGTTAATTTCTTCATAGAATATTATTCTCATCTTCTTACATATTTTTTATTTTTTCTTTTATACATTTTATTTATACTTTTTTATTTCTTCAAGATAGTTTACATTACGACTGGAAATGACATTAACGTTTACTTAAGATTTTTTCTTCGACTTATTTAGTCTTTCAAGGGTTTTCATATATACATAATTTTTTTCCATATAGAGTTTATACATATGGAAATTACATACTTATTTTGCATTGCACAAATACACATGGACATTTCGGAGGCTAGACCTTTTAAGGACCTCTAGTATACATATTATAATTTTTCAATTTTTTATATACACTAAACAATGTGAGTTGATACATATTTATAATTTGAATAATTATGAATACCATTTGAAATAACTTCTGATTTATTGGGTCCTAGAAATGTAGTTTAATCCGTGCAATTGTCAACAATTTAGATGATGTACAGAAGTACACCTGCATCCACTAATGCTTTAAAAACACAAGACATAAAACTGTGTAACTATTATTTAATCTTGAATCGTCGAGGATAAGACATTTTTATATTAGTCGTATACGAACACAAAAATAAAACAAATATAAGTGAAAAATAAAATAAATTTAAACTTTTATTAAAATATTGTTAATGGTTTAGACGAATTTTACTGCACGCTATTCTACTTTAAGGCATGCCCTACAGAAACTGACACATTGAAGGAAGATTTCAAAATTTCCGGCGAATGAATTATTGAGTGTATTAAGTAATTTATAAATAAATTACGAGTGGATGGATTAAATAATTGATGAGTGAATGCACTAACATATGAACGATTAATTTAATTAAGTAGTGATTGAATTCAATAACAAATGAATTAGGCTATGGGCATATTAATTAACAGATAAACACGTAAATAAATTAATGAATGATTATGGACATAATTGCTTAACAGATGAATTAGTCAATGAAATGATGAACTGAATGAACTAACACATTACTGAATAATTTAATTAATATTATTTAGTTTGTAAATGAATTGAATAATAAATATTTTAGGCAATGAAAAGGTTTTTTAATTGGTGAGAGTGAATGAATTAACACGTAAAGAAATGAATGAATAATTGTGTGCATGAATTGTTTAATATATTATTAGTCAATGAAATAATGAACTAAATGAATGAATAGTGAAATTAATTAGTTTGTAAATGAATTGAATAATAAATAATTTACACAATGAACGGGTTAACTTATTGGCGAGTGTACGAAAGAACGAATGATTGTGTGTGTGAATTGTATAATAGATTCAATGAAATAATGAAATAAATTAATAAATAATTTAATTAATTAGTTTGTAAATGAATTGAATAATAAATATTTTAGGCAATGGATGGATTAATTGATTGGCGAGCGTACGAATGAATGATTGTGTACACGAATTGTTTGATAGATAATTATTCAATGAAATAATGAAGTAAATGAATTAATAATTTAATTAATTAGTTCGTAAATGAATTGAATAATAAATAATTTAGACAATGAGAGCGTTAATTATTCGGCGGATGTACGAATGAATTGAATGCATGAACTTCTTAACTGACGAATTAATGGGTGACTGCGCGCGTGGCCGCTGCAGGGCCGCGCGCGCCGACGCCGCCCGACGGCGAGGGGTCGAGCCCGCCCGGGGCGCCGCGCCGCCACGAGTACGTGAGCGCCGCCGACACCGACCTGCTGTTCGCGCTGTTCCGCGGCGTGGAGCAGCCCGAGGGCCGGCCGGCACTCACGCGCCGCGGCAGGTGAGCTCCTCCACTCGGCACAGTCTCTTCTCACGTTATTTTCACACTCACTTCTGGTCTTATCCTACATTGTACGCCTGTACTCTGCAAAGTCTCTTGAGACATTATTTTCACACTCACTTCTGGTCATATCCTACACTGTACGCCTGTACTCTGCAAAGTCTCTTGAGACATTATTTTCACACTCACTTCTGGTCTTATCCCTTATCCTACACTGTCAGAAATTTCCGCTTTATTTTAATGAAATGTATTGTGTTGAAGTAATTATCATGAACCCACAATAAATTTAATGTACTCATGCACATTAGTATGCAAGAGTCAAAGCTTTGTGTACATATCTGCAGATATAACCATAAAGCTTCAATGGAAGGAATGAATGAATTAGGTTGATGGACTGGTGATTATGAATTTACAATATGAATGATGAGAAGCAGGAAAAACAGGAGAACCTCTACATTAAATCTACATTGAATTTAACTTATGTTTTAAATTTAATGTACAGATATATTAATCTCTTTATAATGTACACGATTCCATTAAATTTCATGTGCATTACATTAAGATGCTCACGAATTAAATTCAATGACATGTCTGACAGTGTTAACTTCATGAATGAATCTGTGCGCATGGCTGATGTAAGAGAGGAAGACGGCTTCATAGAATGGCATCTTAAGAATATCGATTCCTAACTTTATGACAGGCATTCTCGGCGCACAAAAAAATTTACATTCACAATTCGTGTAAGAAGGCACACAAGAAAACCGACAAATTACGAACACAGCCAAAACAAATTTCTTGGCGATTAGAATCGCTAGCTCGCGTTAGGCTACCTGATTTTTTCTGAACAGCATGTATGTAGATGGCTTACTGCGCATAGACAGTTTCTCCCTTCTTGTGTCCTGCTTCACTTTAAGGTGGTAAGTCGCTAGCCAAACACTTGACTATTTATTACATCTACATATTAACAATAGCTGCTTGTAAACGTGAACGGAGCATTCAAATAACTATTTTCTCTTCTTGTTGCCGTTTTCTTAACCGCTACTTCGGTCTTCCGGCGCCTAATCTTCTTCTCCAGTCTTCTCTGTTCTTCCAGGCATCAGGAGGTAATTTCCACTCCTTTTACTTTCCAATTCATTATTTCCTTAACTCTTTCATTTCTAATTTTTTCCTTTCTAGATATTGCTGCAGCTCGTCTGAGGAAATCCATGTCCAGGGCTCTCAATTTTCTTTTCCGTTGTTCTGGAAGTTGCCATATTTCTGCTCCGTATAATGCAACACTTTCAATCATACTTTTATATATTATAAATTTCGTTTTTCTGCTTATATTTGGATCCCAGATCACTGGATCACCTTTTCATAAAAACCTTGTTTCCCTATTGTTGTTCCCAAGTGCTTTATGTCCTCTGCTGTTCTTATTATTTCTCCAGATTCCATAGTCAATACATCATGTGTACTGCCTAATGTCCAGTACACTGTTTTCTCTAGATTGAGGCTTATTCCCCATTTCTCATAATCTTGTTTTGTCTTCCTAGTCATATATTCAATATCTTCCTGGTCTTGCGCCATCAGTACCTGATCATCAGCGAATTGTAGGGTATAAAGTGTTATATTATCATTAAGTGGTATTCCCATCCCAGCGCATTTTCTTTTCCATACCTGTAACACCGCATTAACATATATTTTAAAGAGGGTAGGTGACAGACAACATCCTTGCCGTAGTCCTTTTGATATAGGAAATGCTTTGGTCATCTGTTTTCCAACTTTCACCTTTCGTTTTTGATCTAATTACAATTTCTTCACTGCATTTATTAAAATTTTATTTACATGACTTTCATTCATAACTTCCCATAACTTAATGACTGGCACACTATCATAGGCCTTTGCTAAATCAAGGAAGACCATATGAAGTTCTCTCCCTGTTTGCCATTTCTTTTGCATCACCTGGGACAAACAAAACAGGTTATCTATGCAAGAACGACCTGCTCTAAAACCACTTTGTCATTCTTCTTCGTACTCCTTGTATCCCTCTTCTATTAATTCTGTTAACATTCTTCCATATACCTTACTTAACGTGTTTGTCACTGCTATCCCTCTATAATTTTCACATATATCTTTCCTTCCTTTCTTATACATTGGTGTTATATAAGCCATTTTCCAGTCTTCGGGTATATCACCTTTATTGATACAGTTATTAATTAGCTTTGTCATCATCCGTACTAGCTTTGGTGTTCCATTCTTTATCAATTCGCTTGGGATATCTCGTGGACCAGGAGCCTTACCACCTTTCATTTCTTTGATACATCTCTTGACCCTCTCTTCTGTTACTGTAATTTCTCTGGCCGGAGATATCTTTTCCCTTTCTGTAGTTCCAAGAAAATCTGATCTTCCTTCATTCAATAATGTTCTCAAATAGTCTTCCCATTTATTTACAGATATACTTTGTATGCGGACTTTTCCACTTGGGGAGATTTGACCTGTTTTATGAACTTCCAAATCTCGCTTGTTTTGTCCCACCTATGTACATTTCAACTTATTGGCATTTACGCTCCCATGATTGTTGTTTTTCTTTTCTTATCATGTTTCTAACTCTATTTCGTTGGATGTTATATTCCTCCCTATTTTCCGCTTTCTTGGTACTCAACCATTTTTCATACAGTCTCTTCTTCTCCTCTATTTCCCGCTCCAGGTCTTGAGTTATCTAATAGCTCCTCCCTCTCCTGTTCTTATTTAAAGGTATTTCTCCAAGTGCTACTTTAGCCGCTTGATGCAGACTATCTTTGAGGTGTTCATATATCTCCTTATTTGATCCAACTACGTTTTCATTTAGAAAATTATCCAATCTATTTTGAAATAAATATTTTATACTTGGTTGTGATAGACCCTCTATATTATATTTCCTAGCTTTACTATTTTCATTTTTTTCTCCCCTATGTTCTCTGATCTTCATTTCTTTTTGTCTTATGGGTGGAAACATAATTTTGGCCTTCACTAGATAATGGTTGGATCTACATTCTGGGCCTCTGTGTACCCTGACGTCCATTACTTTTTTAGTTAAATACTGTCTAGTGATTACGTAATCGATCACAGATTTCCTTCCTCTTACCTTATCTTCCCAAGTGAACATATGCTTATCTTTATGTTGGAAGTGACCGTTTCTAATTATAAGTTCATGTTGTTCACACAGTTGAATCAATCTTCTTCCATACCAATTTTCCACCTCTTCTCCATGTTGTCCAACGACTTTTGAGTTCTGAGATTTTCCCACTCTTGCATTAAAATCTCCCAATACAATTAGTTCTCTATTTACCCCACATTCACTGATTACCCCATCCAGTTTGAATAAAATTCATCCAAAATATTAGTATCTTCATTTTCATTTCAATACACTCCAAGAATCGTCATTTTGTATCTAAAACTTCCAAATTTACTTTTATCAGCCTCTCATCTATAGCTTCCCAACTTTTAATATGGTTTCTAAATTTATTTTTTATGACTATGGAAATCCCTTTACTACCCCTCTGATCTTTTTGTACTCCACTCCAAATATGAACATAGGGTCCAATCTCTTCTATATCGGAGCCCTTTTTCTTTGTCTCACTTAAACTTGCAATATCCATATTTAAATCTTGAAGTTCCTTAATTACCTCCTGTACCTTATTTCCCAGACCTTGAGTATTCCATGTTCCAATATTCATTATTCATTTCCTTTGCCTAGTTCGTCTCCGGTTACCGTCCGTTTTCTCTTGATTAGGCCTTTTAGCATTTCATAGTTTTTACATGGACGATGAGGAGCTGGCCCATCGTCCTAACCCCCTACTAGGAGGACCAGGATTTTTGTTTAGGGTTTACTCCCCTATGGGTCACCATGCCTTTGAGCTCCTCCTGCCCCGATCTCTTTAGGAATCTCCTAGTTCCATTGGCGAGATCATACCAGTATCTTTCGTCCCTAGATCGAAATGTAGGCTAGGATTTCTGCCTAAATCTTCGAGGTAATATTCGTCGTTTCGAGATCCTCTTCTGCGCACTGTCCTCTTCTCTTCTTGCGCCCCAGTCCTCTTCTGGAGTACTTCTTCGTCTGACCCCTCCCTCTCGACCTGTCCGGCAAGGGAGGCCCTACCAGTAGCTACGCTACCGCCGGCATAGCTCTCAAGATCATGGGGGTACTCAAGCTCCACCACCAACGTCAAGGTCATGTACTCCCTAGGTGGAGAATAACTATTTTTAAATTGATAAAAAGAAGTATTGAATAGTTTCTCTAAAAGAACAATGTCTACAAATTAATATAGTCTCTCGCATGCTTGTCTATTTTCACGTGTTGGCATCTTTTATACTATTTGTTGGCAGTACCTAATATAGGTTAGGTTGACTTCGGCATCTGTACTTTTCTTTCTTACTGCATTGAATGTTAGTCACATTGTTTACAATGAAAGTTAATTATCGTCAGATAGTTCGTGGTTGTATGGCACAAAATTTAAAGTAAGGTGATTATGTCTCGTACCCAAAGAGAAACAGTGGTAACAATAGCATGATTTGTACAGTATAAGTCCTAGGCCCAGAGGGTTTAGAATGCCCGGTGAGGTGTGTTACATTTGATTCCCAAAAAAATTCACTACGTATTGAAAAAAGGAAAAAAAAAGCACTTCCATCATACAACCTCTTCAGTAATTAATAAAACATATGCCCGTGAAAGATTTTCGATAAGAGTCTATACTAATTTAAACTTGTTTTATTAAAAAATAGGCCGATAAATGCCAATTTTCTTCTTACCATCACGACGAACACAGGTTTTACTTTCATTTAAAGTACTTTTTGGAGGTACTTCACCGTGGTTGATCTAACGAACATACTACCTTAACGGTCGTTGAGAGCATAGATATCTCGCATGAAATCTACCAGGGCTCATCAATTGACCCCCCATATCGCGTGATCGGTTGACGAAAGGAAGGACGAATGGCGGAAACGAGGTCATTTTGTTTCCTAATACAACTGAGAATGGCGTTTTGAGTAATTAAAAAATAAGTAATTACAAAGTATTTTGATATCAAATGCGTCATAATGTTTTGGATAGAATCAAAAATATTCATGTTAAATCCGTATCCTGAATGTAGGAGCTCGTCTTGGAGACGCACAGCGAAGCCTTAACGTTTAGGGTCATAACGTCTTAAACGTTTGAGGTTATAAATACGATGCCATTCCGTTTGCGCATCTTTGTGGCCGCTCCCCACGCGTCTCACGGAAGTGAGTCGATTCCTTCTGGTGTGTAAGATAAGGGAAAAGAGCCATCATTTCTACCCATGTGGGAGGGAGACATGGTCGTAAGTAATGTTTTGAAATAACGTGCATTTATTTCACAAAAGTTGGCCAACGTGTGCTGGCACTGTGGTATTTTCTATTATTTCAGTCATTCTGCAAATTGGTGATTGTTAGCGTGAAACTGATCTAGGTAGAATTCAAGGCAAATACACTTCAACCTTTTATTTGAAGAAATGTTACTTATATGGGATTATTAATTGATTAAAGTAGTAAGTCCGTTGGATTGGTCACGGATTTGAAGTACGCCCCAAAAACATAGAAAAAGTCCTTCAAAATGGTAAGAAAACAATTGGTTCTTACTGGCCTAATTTTTTTAATAAAATAAATTTTAATTAGTTCAAGCTCTTAGGGAGAAATTTTCACTGGTATAATTCTTTTAAATTATTAAAAAAGTTATACCTTCAAAGTTCCTTTTTCTTTTATTCAATTCATAATATTTTTGTGAGGAATCATGTATTAAATGTTACATAACTCACGGGGAATTCTGAGGAGTAATTTATTGATAAAAAAATTACTTCGGAAATTATCGCAATTGGCTCTCAGCCTAGGAGTTTAAAAAATCTTGCTATTTTCAGTACTGCTTCTCTTGAGGTACGATTGAAAGCAGCGCTAACTTAACTTTAAACAAAATTATATCATATAAACTATTCGACGAAAATTCACTTTCCACGTAAACAATGTGATCTGGTATTCAACGCAGGAAGAGAGAAAGGAAGAAAGAAAAGTGTGGAAGCCGAAGTCAACCTAACCTATATTAGGTATTACCAACTTACGAAATGAAAATCATACAAGAGACTAATTTTAGTAATAAACTTTTTATAGAGAAACAATTTTATACTTCTCTTTTAACTATTACAAAAAATTATTTAAATGCTTCATTCACATTAACAAGAGCTATTGTTAATCTGTAGTTGTAACAAATGGTCTAATATTTGATTACCGCCTGGCAAAAATATACTACCGTCAAGGCAGCTCCACACATTCGGCATTCGCCGAGTAGCGAGCGACTGCTCGCCCAATCCCGAGCAGCTGATGTGTTCGGCGAACGTTTGCTTCCTTGGATGTGTCCAAAACACCCACATGCGGTGGGTATAGCGAACACCGAATGTCCGTCGCTCGACAAATAGCAAGCAGCCCGTCCACACTACTCGGGATTCGACGAGTGGTTGCGTGCTGCTCGCCGCACACCGAACGCGTGGAGGGAGTGCAGTGCGTTGCGCTCACACAAATGTTGTGAGTGCGTTTCCTGTTCTGTCAACTTCTTCCTCCCTCGCTTTCACTCCTGCTTCCCATGTGAGAAACCCTTCATCTAAATTGCGTACATATTTCTCATTGAATGATCTCTTTAAATTAAAATAAATTGTAATAAAAATGTTTTGAAACTGGTCAGGCGGAAGAGCAGGCTAAATAGCCTGAGCCTCGCCACCAATAAAGACATTTATTTATTTATTTATTTATTTATTTATTTATTTATTTATTTATTTATTTATTTATTTATTTATTTATTTATTTATTTATTTATTTATTTATTTATTTATTTATTTATTTATTTATTTATTTATTTATTTATTTATTTATTTATTTATTTATTTATTCGTTTATTTATTTATTTATTTATTTATTTATTTGCGCGCGCTGCGTGTGCGGGTGCGCAGGCCTCGGAAGCCGCCGGCGGCGGTGATGCCGGGCGCCGACGACCCGTGCCTGGTGAGCGTGAGCGCCAACGCCGACCCGCTGCTGCCGCTGCTCCCGTCGGCCTCGCAGGGCGGCCAGCAGCACCAGGTGCGTGCGTCACGCCCGCTCCACGGCAAGCCCTTTTCGCTCGTAATTCCCCGCCTCAAGTGGTTATTGACGTCACTAGCCCGATGAAAAGCGACTAACGGACGCCGGTTAATAACCAAGTCCGTTGTTTATGATATCGGCCGGGTATCGTTCAATCCTTTTCAAAATCTCCTTACCTAATACTCGTACCTTTTCTTTGAACAGAAGAACTCATTCGCTATATTTCGAGACATCTCATTTGTTTTAATATTTCGAGTATTGTAAAATTCCTAACGATTGTAGGCCGTTAAGAGTTGGTTTTCGTCCCTCTGTTTGGATGCATTATGCCCATATAGCAGAGAATTGCGAAAAATTTAAAACAATCCTGCTCTGTAAATAATAAGGAAATATAACGTTTTTTGCCATTTATGAGAAAAACAACGTTCCAAAATCATTACATTCCCCTTCTGATTAGGCAGATGCTCGATTGCCGCACGTGCCACATTGGTCCGCACACTTGCAGATGACGTGCGTTGCTAGGCGACTTCGCAGAAACTCTTCTGCTTCTCGCAACTGTCCGGTATGGAAGGACATTATTCGCAAGAGCTTCCATCAGTTCACTGTGATATTCTGGAGCATTTCTCCCATAGATAATAGTGTCTTGGAGTATGAGCGCTGCTCGGATCATGTTACATTCATCTCGCCCGCCGGAAGTCTGACAACTGTTTTCTCTGCTCTCTGTGCTAGTAGAGACATTCACAGAACCATCTGTTGATGTGAACACACTGCACACTACCGCATCATTTCTTTCACCCTATAAATGAAATTGAGCGATTCGATAATAATTCTGTCAGAAAAAAAAACAACAGTTGCCATGCTCCTGTTCCAACCCTCGTATGCAACTGCGATTGTGAGGGGAAAGGAGTTTCCCCTGCCCATGGGGCTGTGTGTGTCGTGTGCCGCAGGTGCTGACGATGGTGTCGGTGCGTTCGGGCGACCGCTCGCCCGTGTCGCTGCCGTCGCTCAGCGTCGAGCACAACTACTCGCAGCTGCTGGCCGACCTCGTCATTCGCCTGTAGCCCGGCCCGCCGCCCCCGCCCGCGCCCGCGCGCGCGCCCGCGCGCGCGCCCGCGCCGCCGCCCGCGCCGCCCCTCGCGCGCCCACGCCCGCCCCCGCCGCCTCGCCGCGCAAGTAAGCCCTCCTAGCAGTGCGAACGCTGTGATGAAAGGCGCAATTGTCGCACCTGTGCTTGTAAACAAACAAAACTTGATAAAAAGTTTCAAATAGTTATTTTAAAAAAGGTATCATATTGAGGTGTTTCGATACTAATATCGAACAATTCTCTTCCCTATGTAACATTTCCAATTTACTCTAATTTTCTTTTATTCAGAATGTTTCTGAGTAAATGTTACAAACTTCTAGGATTTTTAAGATGGTTGAAGATGGTCACTTTTTACTTTCCCGCTTCCTTTTACGCAGTAGAGAGAAAGTTATGTAACGCTGGGCGAAAAAACGGCGAATTTTCGGCCCTAGTAAAGAAAAAGTGGATAAATCCAGTTGCTAAACTTAAAAAAAAATCCTTTAACACGTGGTGTAGCCCGAATTTCTGTTTTGTGGGTTTTTGATATCGAAAAATCCAATGACGGCAAATATATGACCGTGCGTCTGTCCGTTCGTCTGTCTGTCCGTCTGTCCGTCTGTCCGTCTGGCCATCTGGCCGGCCGGCCGTCTGTCCGAAAATTTGAGTAATTGTCGCGTAATTTTGCATGAAAGTACGGGCGGGAAAATACGTGCTGTTTTAGCGCCACTAGTTGTCAATGAGCACGTGATAGGAAAGATAATAAAATAATGTTACACATTTTTCATTTGCCCCTGATTAGTTGGCATCTTAATGTGCACTGGTGTATGGCAAGAACGTGGTAATGATAATGACAAGAGTAAATACATACGATAGCATTATGGCAGTAATATCTTTGTTTCATACAAAGGAATTTGATCTGATGATATTTCTGGAGCGCATATGTTAATGATAGTTGTAGTAGCTAATAATATTTCAGCTTCTA
Source organism: Acheta domesticus (assembly GCA_031308135.1). Taxonomy (NCBI): domain Eukaryota; kingdom Metazoa; phylum Arthropoda; class Insecta; order Orthoptera; family Gryllidae; genus Acheta; species Acheta domesticus. The sequence continues at coordinate 99,230,494 of JAHLJT010003656.1, read as the reverse complement.
AATATAAAAAGAGATCAATTAAACGTACTGGAAAAAAGATACACGAAATCTGTCTGCGACAGAATGTGTGCCTGCCAAACACACCATTTCTTTGATGATTTTTCTACCGATCAATGACAAATGTCACATGTTCTTTATCACATTTCGTATAAGAGATTTCCCATCGCCTGTTCATAGGCAAATGGTTACCTTCGACCCCTTACTAACCAAAGAAATTTGCATCATTTATTCTGAGACATTCCACATTTGATTTATATTTCACATTCCGCGCAAGGTGACAAACTGATTTTGGTAGTAGTCAATAGAAAACCATGGATTATTAGAACATTTGGTTTTGAGAATGCTTCTTAAGGAACTGAGTTGCTAATAATGAACCATAAATTATGAGAACACTCGTGCTTTAATAATTTTATTTCTAGACTCATCTTTTTTTAAAGTATGATTTAAGATAATCAAGGTAGATAAATAAAATAATGTGTAAGAGAGGAAGTAACTACCTAAGGATGAAATTTTCGGACACAATATCGTACATGTTAAAAATCTTAGAACCAGGTATGCCCTTTTCAAATTATGAAAGGAAAGTTTATTTCCACTTCTAAATCCAACTGAACACTGCAGTGCAAGTTATTTCCATTTCACCAACAATGTGCGTTGCCAGAATTTTTTTTTACAATTATTGCGCTAGAACATGCAAAATATGCACTACTAGCTAATTACAGGAGCCACTGCTTTGGCCAAAACGCTACAATGAAAACAGTATGCAGGATGGCTGGCCGGACCCTATCCCCGCATACCAATCTTCAACTATCCTCGAAGCGTTTTGTTCTGTTTTTAGGGCTGAAGCTCGCTTAGTGTTAAGGTTAGGAAAAAAATGTACAAAAATGGGAAACTGTATTCCCTTTAAAACTGGAGATACTTATTTTCCACAATCTATTAAACAGCCCTTCCTCTCTCGCCAACTGTGTCATCTAAATGCGCATATAACGCAATACGTGCATTGCAGGTTATCATTTATTTTGTTTGTATATGAAACTCCCTTTGCCATCTCCACCTCCAGGGGCGTCTTACCCCCACCACACTCTTTTCCACATTTTAGTAATAATGCGTACAAAGTTTTGTTGAAATAAAATCTTCCTCGCGTTGAAGAGAGAAGCTGGAACACGAATACACACACACACACATCCATTTTAGTCTATTTTAAAATTGTCTGCAATATGTACTTTTCTGGTACGTTTACATCGTAGGTGAGATAAATAATAGTATTACATCTAACAATAATTATATTTAATTGCAAGTTGATTATAGTATTATAAACATGAGTATTTTTGCACACATTTTGGAGAAATGAAAAAATAGCAATTTTTGGAAAACTATAGCTCGCTTGGTAATTGATTTCGATAGAAATGTTTTATACAAAAGTTATAGAAAATTATTTAAAATAATTCGAATAATTTTTTAACAAGACTTAAGGTTAAAGAGTTAGAGAGAAAAATTTAGGTTTTATTAAGTGCCTGCGATTTTGGATACAACATATCCAAAGAAAACGTTTTTAAGACCTTTTTGCAAGTAACAGCCCTTTTTCAGTATCTGCCGACTTGATTATTAAAGTAGGCGTGGTAACATTTTGACCACACCTACATCCGTAAAAGCTACTAATTTATTCTGAATACGTGAAATTGACAGCTTCAAGAACTGGAACAGACTCGTCTTTTCTATTACAATACATCGTTTTTGTGTAAATTTAGGTGATTAAAACAAGTTCTATAATTGTAATAATATTCGACATTTGCACTTAAAGCTTGTGAAGCCATAGTTTGATGTCTCATGTTGACAGGCATATTCATAAAATACATCACAGGAAACTGAGAATACGTAAGATTACCCGAAGATTAATCGAAAATACTTTTATTACCTATTTGGTATTTGTAATCATTATATTCACGAGCAAGATTGTCCGGACGACGTCAACACCATGGATTCTTTTCGTCAAATGTCTCTGGTCGTGGAGCTCCATGCCTTAGTTTTATTTTTATTTGATGCCTTCATTAATAAAGTATTTTAAATATTGTATTGGCACGTTTTGTCTTCAAAAGTTGTTCATAGAATAAAAATTAAGATCATTATCTCTCCGACCTAAAGGTGAGATTTATCTGTCTCAAAAAATAAAACCAAGTTGAATTAGAGATGAGATTTCACTTCAATTCAATTTTATTTGTAATTTGCTTACAGGATTATCCTAGGAGTCGGAAGAGTCGAGTTTACAACGCTAGATGAAAATATTTTAGAAAAGTAACCATACAACTTGCAAGTGGGTTAGCAAATTACGATCTTATCTAGTTTATTTGTGGTGTTTGGTAGCAAGTGAATTCAGTTTATAATATGTTTCTCTAATACAGAGGTGCACAAGCATCCTATTTGAACCCCTTCTTGGGGCGCCGGGAAGCTCGCGCCCCACGGCGTCCCATGACAACCAGGAAAGTTGGCATAATCCCCGACGACCGAGCTGTCTCTTCACTTTACTGATCAGAATCGTCCGTTCAAGGCTAAGTGCGAGCACGAATTTTTATTCACGACGAGAAATGGAACAACAACATGTCTCGTATGTCAGAAGATGGTGTCGGAGAAAAAGTAACAGCAAAAAGTAAATAAACATTTAAAATGTGTGGTCAAGTGTATTATAATTAAATAGTTCTGAACTAAATTCATGAAGTGTGCATTATTATTACAATGAGAAATTGTTAAATTTTCAGTTCTTGTAATTTATATTACAAATATTTTCAAAATCAGTTCCAACAGTAAAGATTGACCGTGAAATGTGTGGAAGCTGTTGAGCAATTTCTTCTGAAACAATAGTATACAAAATCTCGCCTCTACATAAACTACATCTGTTATTTAAGTTTTAGTTTAACGTAATTCAAAGCATTTCCGCCGCAGGGCTTTCCTCCCACCGAACGGTCACTTGCCCCAAAAGTGGTAGTCTCTCACTAGAAGCCGGTTTGGCGCGGAAGGGCTGCCATGGCCGTCGAGGGACACGTTGCCGGCGCCCTTGTGCAAAGCCTGCTTTAATAAATGAAATATTCAGCTTATCTGCTTATATGGTTCGACAATTGAAGATGTAGGTGTTCCAGGTTTTACAAACATCCCTCTTCATTAATGCACATAAGGCACATGCTTTGCCTAAACCTACCTAGTGCATTTGAACTGAAAGTATTAAGGTTGTGTTAAAAATCAATATGACGTTTTACGGTATGAGGCATTTGAAACACGCAAGAACCTTTTGCAAGATGTTTCGTGTTTGATATTTGAATCTTTATACACGGAAAAGCGTTTTATTTTTATATATATTGATCTTATCTTGCAGCACATTTATGCGTGTGTAAGCTTAGTTTTGTGAAAGAGAACAGCAGCAACAACAACAAAATATAGGACGTATATAAATGATGAATGCAAAATCAACAAAAATGTAATCTCAGAATCAAAGAAAACATTTCAGTGAAATGATACGATTTATTACGATAATCATAACTGATCAACATTGTTATCATGCAATCCTTTTAGAAAAATTTTGGAAGTTTTACTCATTCATTTTCAGCAACCATTATTCACATAAAATTTGCAACATGTTACTAAGATTGAGTGTTAATAGTATGACTGTTTATTAAATATTTATTTTATTTTTTCTTAATATTTGTAATAATGTCGACTATTTAAAATGAAAAACAATATTGCAAATAATATATTTTATGTAAGCATAGCGGTAATTTTTTATACCATTACTGGAATGGTAATATGATCCTCGTGTAAATACCTTATTGTGCCACATTTTCTACCCACGTTTCTTGTTTAATATTTTTCGATTTTTTTCTGGACAATTCCACTTGGACAATGTATTAGCATTTTCGAGTTTTCTAATTTTATTCAAGGCAAATTCCGAGGCGCCAGCGACCAACACTGATTTCGACTTAAGTCCATAGTGTGGCTAATGTTGGTAGAAGCCGGTTAATTTGCACTTTAGCCAGACTGTGTGGATAAAGAGGTATAAATGACAATGAATGAACCATTTCGGACTTCATCCTCATAATGTAGCTGTTAGTCTTAGGATGCTGGTCGTAAAGCTACCCAGGGCACTGACTAATGTAAGACATTTGTCCGAGTGTGAGGCGTCTTATGTGTTCGCAACAAGTATTGGAGCATTAAATCCGCGGGAAGTTATACGTTGCATGTACTCAATGTCGTTTATGTAAATCGCGAAGTCTATGGTTCGGCGTCTCGTCGCCAACTCGGAAATGCATAACTAACCTTCAACTGAGGTATTGTTAGATTAAGTGTCCTCGTATAAGTGACAACGTACGACGGAAACAATGCAACTTGGAACAACACTAGCCTTTGTGTCTCACTAGAGTTAGATACTTCCCACAAGCCCTGCCACCAAGTCCGTTTCCTGTTCATCACTTATTTGACATTCTTCGTCGCCATAACATCATCTATTCTATTCACCTCATGTTGACTAATTTCATTTCCATCCTGCGTAAGTCCGTAATGTGCTTGGAAGCTGATCCTGCTTTATTCACCCATTTTCGATAATATGAACATGGCATGTGATTAATGTGGCCGGCGTTGATGGAGGAATTACTTAACTACGCTCCGTAAAGTCACGGAGGTTAAGCAATTCGAGATACCATGGGTTCCGGATGGCTAACCGAGTGGGAACCTCAGGGATCTAATGGCACTGAGCCCCAGGATGAAGAGATAACCGTCAGTGACTGACTACGACAGACGATGACTGACTTATCGGAGCATTACTTCACGTTCGACGCCAGTAAGTGGTTAAGGAAATGTTGTGACAAAAAAATGAAAAACAAATATTAATCAGCTAGTTTTGGATTTAGTCACACGCACACTTAAGCCGTAACACGTACACTTGGTGCCGTGGCATTTATTGTCGCGTTGTTTCGCGACCGCCACTGTGAGAGTACTGTTGCCCAACGAAACTTATCGCGATACAACTTGGCGCAGTGCGACAAACAGTAGGACGCTGTCGCAGTTGTGCGCTAGCTCGGCGTCGGCAGCGTTGCCGGGGCGCCCCCGAGAATTTCGATTTATAAAATCGTAAAATATATTTAATTGGTCTCTGATGTTGTCCAGGTATCTTATAATTTATTGTTTTAAGCAGTGGCTCAATAACTATGAAAAGTACCAACCTCTCCAACAACTTAATCGTAAAATAATATACAAATGTTTCCGTGCGTTTTTCTAAATCGATTTCTTAAGAATCATAGGTCGATCAAAGAAAAATATAGCGTTCCGTCTGAAAAAATTTTTACCAGTGGTATAAAATGGTATATATCAATTAGTAAAATAGGTCAAATGAAAAGTTGGGGATTCTCAGAACCATTCTGCTACTAGAGTTTCAATAAAATTGTTTGTTCTCGTTATTTCTCTCATGTGTCTGGTGCGCTTTCATTAAAATGGGACCTTCTGCAATACACTCAAATACAACAATCCTCACTAAACAAAGTATATCAAATGGAAATATACAGTAAAAATTGTTAATAACAAAACTGATGGAACGAAGTACTTTCACTGAACAAAGAGAGTTTTCATTATATTGAGGAAGCCTGTAAGAACTGAGTTTTAAGTAAGCGAAGTCTACGTTCTATTCTTAATTACGACAACAGTGCCCAAGCTTTTTGACCATGCCTCACATGGATGATTGAGTTGATTTCCACATGAATACATAGATATGCGAATTATGAAGCGTTATTGGGAGGATAAGTAGGGGAAGCGGTAGATTCGTCCCGCGAGCCCGCTTTATTCACACATTCCTGACTCGACTCTCACTTGGATCGACCAGGAATTGATCCCCGGAACGTAGTGGTGTAAGGCGAGCGGTCTCACTGTAAAACAACGAGCAACCCCAATACGTTATAGTGTTCTAGGTTAAAGGGGATGTTTCGTCATAAAAACCTTCGTTATATATGAGAGATTTTGCATATCGTGAAGCAACGTATCGTACGAACCCACTTTTGAGATGGCGGATACGTGATCTCTAACTACGCTACAATAATACCCAAGATGATGCTCTTCCAGAAGTATCGGTCATCGAACCCAAAACAAATCGTTGTTCGGTTGGTTTCGTTGCTTGCGTCCACTCCGCAGTTTTTTTCATAATGTTTTCTAACTCTAGCATCCGCTCTCGGAGAATGTGTCATCAGCTCTCGGTGCCCTCTGCGCCAAATGATTCTCAATGTCCTTGGCGTAACCTTCCGACTGTCGGCCCTGCACGGTTCTGTCCTTCCACTGCTACCACAAGCCTCCCTCCCCACGCGATACTTCCCCTCGGTGCGAGCGCTGGGAAGCACTCACCCTCGACAGAAGCCAGTTGGGCAGGGCTCGTTCTAGAGCAAGTGGGGGGATCGAATTTTATTCCTTTTGCCTACGAATAAGTGGTAGGAAATTTCAATTTACGAAGTTATGCATTTCCTTCGATTGGTAGACCAAACGCGACCATACCATGCACTGATGTTTGGCATACCCGCCAAACATCGATGTGTGGTGTGTTGCCTTCAAATCAGGGGCAAATGTCAAATGTACGTTAGTTACATGAAACCCACCACATAGTTGTTGGATAAAACCATCATCTTCGGTCTCTATTCATGTCCTAGAAGTGTGTGGCATTTACTCTGAGACACCTGTTTTGTAAATGTATTATGAAATCATCGTTTCTAATTTTCAGTGCCACTTTTGAGATGTAGCGTGGGCTCTGTTGCAGCGGCGGCAGCGTGGTGGGCAGCGGGAACGGCGACCGTGCGGGCGGTGGCGGCGGCGCGGGCGTGGGCGTGGGCGTGGGCGTGGGCGCGGGCGTGGGCGTGCAGGGGGGCGACCGCCCCTCGCGGGCGCGCTCTCGCCCATTATGGTCGCCTCGCCACACCCCGGACCAGCGCCACAGGCCCTGACGCGGCCAAGGCACCTCGTTGGTCCTCGCACTCTCAGTTTATGCAGCACCCTACTTCCTTGGGGGTGGCTAGCAAACGTACTCTTCCTTTGTATTAGTACAAGAAGCTGCACTGTAGTTTCTTAACTTTCAGTCGGCGGGGACATAAGTTTCAGTATTTTGGATGCAGAAATATGTTTGAAGTATTCACCATGTGATCAAACGGTACCTGATTGAGGAGACTATCGCTTTCTTGAAGTGGCCTACGTTTTGAGAAAAGAGTAAAATCGTTATGAGAAATTCGCAGGGCGGATTTCAAATGCTTTATTGCTTGGCATTACATATTCATTATACAGGATCATTACAAAAGATTCAGTAGATAATGATTTATACTGTCACGCCCTTGAGAATATAGCAATGAATGAACAATGTGTACATAAAAGGAGTCGAATATTTCTTGGAGATCAACATTTTATTCAACTCTTATTACACGTTTTCAGTTATTTTTATTTGATTATTATTCACAGTATTTTAATTATCAAATTTATTTATTTTCATTTTTTTGCACCCATTTATACTCATAACGAGTGACAATCATTTCCAAGAAATCTATTACTATAGGTTGCACCATTCTTCTTTGTGCTTTGCACAAATGGGCCTCGGTAGAGGCAACCCTTGCCGTGACTCCTGTCCTTGCCACGCGTGCGCTGCATGATCTTTCGAGAGCAAACTAGACTAGATTTCAGTTCTGTGGTTTAATTTTTTGTCGATACCTACACCCAAACTTCTTATTAACAATCATCACAATTATTTACTTATTAATTACATTAATTATTATTTTTAAAACTACATACTTCCAACCCTTGGACCAAACAACCCTACACCAGAAAACCTTTTACCCCTCTTATGATTTCAAGAAAAATCAATGTCTACATTTTTTTACTGAGGTGAAATGTTGAGGTACGATGTCATAAATTCGCAGCAGAACGCTCAGTTGACCTTTACCTCTTTCCCCTCTTTCATTCCTGCTTTTCCCCTCTTCAGTTATTCATTCTGGGTTGGTGGCAACGAGGGTAGATTTTGTCATTGGAAAAGTCGGGTCGAGTCCCGACGGTGATCCATCCAAGGGTTCGAACCCCGACAATGTCAGGATTTTCGTCACTAGCTATATAGCTACATCGAATTCAGTCGCTGTGTGGAGGAGAATTCTAGCAGTAGGCTGCTCTGAACGATAGTTTTCCGTGGTTTCTCCGATCAATCCCAGGCGGATGCCGAAGTAATACCCTGACAAATGGGCTACGGACCGCGCACAATCTCTTCTTCCTCTTTCCTTGTTCTATCCTCATCCCTTAACACACACACACACACAAACACACACTTTCATGCACAGACACATATCGGGAGACCAGTCGGGAGCTTAGACTTGTCCTGGCAGATGCGGTCCTCCGCTGGCGGGAGATACCTGGTTAGGGAAAAACGCTGCAGGCTGACGTGGAGGTCGATGCCAGATCTCGAGATCCAGCGGGAAAGAGACTACCACCACCTCCCGAAATATAACATGCATTATCGAAATGCATACGAGGTGTTGGTTCTCCATCGTAAGCACAGGTCGTAACACCTCATATGCATTTCGATGATGGAAACATCGTAAACACCGCACCATTTCCTACCATAACATGCATTACACACACGGAATTAATGACCATAGCAATTGGCGCGCATAGAAACACCAATCAATCAATCAATGTAATCTCTGAAATGTCTAAACACATAAAAGATTCGTACAACTTATAGTAAATTCAAGTGCAATCGAGATCTCATTTAAAGTTGTTTCTGCATGCACTATTATTGTTATTATTTTCTTTTACAACGACTGTTGCAAATGGTGTCCTTTTGTACGATTCTCTTTTTAGATGTAAAATCTTATTTCTTTGTCTTATGAAAGGAAAATTATTCACTCCTTTGATGTGTACTACAAAGCAGACTGCTTCAAATGCAGAGGCAATATGATGTGCTGTTAAAAGGTAGTCATCGAAACATATCGCACAGCAACAAATCATTTCCGTCCAAGAAAATAAGACTAAGAAATGCATTTGTGGAATGGTGCCAGTGCATTATTTTGAAAATTCTTTATCTATAATATAGAATACGTAAGAAAACAGAATAATTGTTCTGTGTTATTGTGTGCCTTTATTCAGTCTTCTCTCCACTATTGCTTTATCTCAAAGTAATTCACGAAGGAAGAGTGTAAAATGTTGGTGAACAAAATTATATAAACGTCTTTTATCACTTCGCGCATTCCGGACATGTGTTAATAACTAACGAAAAGGTTCCTGCCAGGAAAATAATGAAACATATTTGGATGCGTTTTACCCATCTCGAACGTACCACAAACTTTTGAATAGTCTTATTTATGTCCCCAAAATTATTTTAATATTTTACATTTTGTAAAAAAAAGTTACAAAATCACTGAGGGAAATAAAAAAATTGGCAATTGAGTTAAAGAAACTAAGTAAATAAAAATTGGAGAAGCGGCATTACGTGTTCTGAATTCTACTACAACTGTCATTTCAAAGCAAATATTTAAAAGGAAGAAGCCAGAACAGACTGCACTATTCCAGGTCATACACTTGTTCGAATGTGATTTGCGCCCGGAAGAACTTAGAACTGTCAGCGCTGCAGGGCGGGGATCAAGAAGTCAAAACTCGTTGGAGCTTGCAGACGTGACCGCTTGAGACCGCCACTAACCCTGAAGGGCGCTTCGTTTTTCACATTAGAACTCTGGAGATCTTTCTGGAGCCCCATTTCAAACAAAACGCCGTTCAATCAGGCAGGCCCATCCGAAGTCGCGTTTTCCTAATTTAAGAATCATTTACAAAATGGCAGTTACCTATGTAGCAATATTCTTATTACATGTATATTACGTGTACTTAATGCACAAATGCTGTTCATCTGAGAGAAGAATAAGTTCTGTGCGTTGTTATTCGTACTAATTAACGAATGTTTCATTTGTATTGTGTACTGTAATATGAAATATATTTTAGCGGTATGTTATTATTTAAAGCAATATTAATAAATGTATAGGAAATTTTGCACAACTTAATATTGAAGATCTGTCCAATGAATTATAAGTTAACATTTACGTAATGTTTAACAAGAAAAGTGTGCTTGTTGAAATATTTATCTCTAGAATTTTTTTCTCCCTGTGATACTCTCACTTTTTCTAATATTATTACAATATCTTTAATATTTTCAAGGAGCAATATTATAATTGAGAGTACTTAGAACACAATTAATTGATGTGAAAATGAAATTCTTCTGTCCTATTCATTGTAAACAGGCGCTCTGTCAATAACTGTGTTAATTATAGTGTTTAGATATTTGTATTCAAAGAAGTACTTACTTTTCTTAAAAAGAAAATGCATACTTTTATAATTTTTCTAGGTCCCATTAAAATTATTTTTGGTCGTTTTAATGTATTTGTCAGTGTTATGTTTCAGTTGAGAGAGATAAGTTGTTTGCCCGTTGACGAGTAGAAGGGAAAGCTTCTAAATGGAAAGAAGTAAAGAAATTTCATCAAGACTACAAGAAATCGAAATAAGAATTTTATTGATTGCAGCTCTATCTACATATTTAAAAAAATGATCTGCTACGCTATACCCTAATGTGACAAAAGGACTAAATCATGAAAAAACAATAAACACGTATTTAAGGTTATTATTAAATATCACTTACAATATTTTCAGTATTTCTATTTTTTAATGATACGTTTCAACACCATCTTATTGTGTTATAACTGCTAGCAAAAATAATGTGATTTAGTGTAGACAAACGAGCTACTTAATGATACCTGGAAAATGTAGAATTTGAATTAGTGTATCCTTTGTGTAGAATCTGATGAACGTGTTTTGTAATATGCGTTTCCTCTGCGATTTAGCGTCTAAAACTAGAAAATGTTTATATACCTCACATTTAATAAGTTAAGTGAATACGTAATAATCTTTCTAGAATATCTGTTAATCAAGAATAAAATATTTTAATTACATAAAGGTTTGGATGAGTAATTGAATTTAGTGATTGACTCTTCGGAACAAATACAAACTACATGCAATAACTTCTTAGCTAAAATTTCAAATGCAGATCTTCCCCTTTGTGCGACCTCTTCTGTACTTACCATATCGAACCGGATGTGGAGGTCACCCCATAGTAGAGACGCTTCTCGCATTGGAAATGCCTGTTTCCGTCCTCTGGAGTGTGTGCCTACATTAATGAGGAAGGGTGAGTTCTTGATGTTTTCGAGAGCGGTCTTAGAATTCATGAAAAATGTTGCTCAAGGACAATTAGACAGTTTTCAAGAATTGTATTTTTGTTTAACCGTTTGTTATTTTGTCGAAGAACAAGAAAAGTTATACATCTAAATCTATTTCTATTTTTACTTCTTTTCTCATATTATTGTTCGCAAAGATCCTGTTAAAAACGTAAGCACCTATCTAAAGATGCGTTAATTATGTTTAATGAGTGGTCCATCACATTTCAACATATGAAACGGTCTAAATGGAAGTAAAACTATAAAACAATAACCAACCAAACCCTACAATTATTTTTTCTGTTACTTATTTTTAATTTATCAAATAGTTTTATTATGTTAATATTATTTTTAACTTTATAAAACAATCCCTTATTCTTGGTAGCCCGAGGCCGAGCGACCCTTTTGGTTAAGATGGCTCTGAATGTTAACATCAGTAAGAACTGCATCTCTATTTCTGATTGTTCAATATTCTGTTCTCTGATCTTAGAATATAAGATCTTCATTCCTAAAATTGATACAGCTTTTTTATTCATAGTGAAAGTACACAGTTTGCAAAAGGTGTTCACTAAAAACCATTTATATTTACTCTCAAATTGTTTGCGATCTATGATGTTTCTTCGACAAGAGACTGAGAAAGATCAGCGGAGATTGGAGAATTGTGCGCAAGGATTTATTGTCCTCTTCAATAGTATTTATGGAACGATTATTCATGTTTAGATATTATCTACAATATATGTACTGATTACATCGTAATTGCCTGAAGAGTGACGATAATTTTCAAACAAAAATACGTGCTTTTAGCACTTTTTTTCACTGTTTCTACTTAGAAGCTTTAATTTAAATATCTCTGAAAATTGTCCATACTTGATTTTATTAATTTTATCTTCTTTTGAAAGTTTAGCAAAAACATAAAGCGCCTAAAATAGTAGCTTAATGCATTAGTTCGTGTAACGAAGCATTTAAAGATGACTATTTCAACAGTAGAGTCGTTTCATTCATATTAGGTACTTCATAATTGTTTCTGTAGAAATAACAACCATTTTATCAGTAAATTGATAATAAATCACCATTTATGTTATTAAAATAAACTTACACATTGAGATATAGAATTAAGTTGTATATAAAATTTCATTGTCACTACAATTTAACCGGAATCGTGTGAAAAATTTACATCACCAGTGAGAAACATCAGAATGTCTCTGTTGTTCACAATTTTTTTCAAAAATCTTATTTTTTATTTGCCTATTTTATCAAATGTTTGTAGTATATGTTTATATAAAATGTTTTTCGTTGATGGAGCGCACGGATTTGTACGTACAGTCCGCATTAAGTGAAAATGCAACTCTTCCATGGAAAGAATTGTTCGCAAAAGCGTCAACGCTCTTGTTCCGCGACGAAAGCAGGTCTGGGCTGGAACAGGTACGAGATGTTGGGACTCTGGACTCATGATCCTCGTGACAGGGGTGGATCAAGAGGGGACGAGGGGATCAAACATTCCGAGAAGGGGGCACCCGTCCAAAATCGGAATACATTTTATTTGCGAAGACCTAAGGCATTTAAGGTCTAGAAACCTTACTACAGTCTTCAAGCGATATTAAGTAGATCAGTTATGAAATAAAGAATACAAGTTTATTTAATGTTTATGTTCTTAAATAAAATAGATAAGTTTCGTATGAATTGTGTGATTTACATTAGAAAACTTTAATATGCGAATTGTTTATTAAATTTCCCGCTCTACCAATTGGTGACGAGAAAGTATGTTGCAGTTGATAGCGACAGCAAAATTGTAACTATTTTATTATTGAAATTAGATGTTTTGTGGTTGCTGTTATTGAATTTAAAATACGATTGCAATTTTAACGACTTCAGTATTTCGGTGAAAATATATTTTGACCGTGATAATATATTTACATTGGACGTTTTAAACCCAATTTGTTACCTGTGAGAAACATGTAACCTGCCACGAAATATCGAATTTCTTGCCCCGCCCCTGCCCCGCCCCTGCCCCGCCCCTTCTGAGCCCAGGAGATCACGCGCTCCAGCGAACAGAGTTTCTTCCGTCCTCGGAGTTTCTGTATCACAAATGACGAGTTTATGTAAGATACTATTTGCTGTGAAATACACTATATTTATGTTACTGAGTTCTGGGTCTTTTGATTGACAAGAGACAAAGCTTCAGAGTCAGTGTTTGGACTTATATGATAAATTTTTCCCCACACGTCATATATAGTTTTTACTGTTTTTTTGACAAATAAATAATAATAAATTCTTTAACTCCTGTCATTGCAAAACTTGCTGTTGTCAAGTATTCAAGTACATGATAGCTTTCACTTCAACGTGAATTGGTGAAGTTTTGTCTCTGGTACAATGCTCCCTCTCACTTACCGGCTCAGAGAAATAAATCTTCTCTCTCCTGTATCCTGTTCCTGTACCGGTTGAATGATACCTATTCTCCTGTTCAATATGGGCCTCGTATAAACTCGCGAATATTAATTTAAATGAAAGTGTTGGAATTTGTTTAAAGAATGTGTGTCGAGTTTAACACAAACGCCCATATCTCTTCAGTTTATGAAAATAGTATGCATTTTCATTCACTGAGCACTGAAAATTCAATTCCTTATATCGCTACCAAGAAGTTTTTCTGAAATATTACCACCCTATTATTCTAGCGTTATCTTTCTTGCTTATTAACCAGTGTCTAGAATCCGGTATTGCTTTTATTTACCTGAATAAAAACGTAACCATTCATTATATCTTAGAATACATGAAATTTGAATCGTATCATGGAATTGATAATTGACTCATTACACGTATTAATGTATCTTCACTTCGTTGTATGCACAACAGATATACATCTTTTTTAGATAAAATTCAACAACACATAGGGAAATAAGGAGGAGGGAAGGTTATGCCAATCAGAAAAGATTTCAAGCCAAAATTCAGCTGTTGCCGTTAGTAGAAAATATTAAATCTGAAAAAGCCGGGCGATCTTAGGGTTCGAGTCCCGACGGTGGCAGGATTCTCGACATTACCTAACCCTTTTCAACCTCAAAATGAAACCAAACAAATTCAGATTGAGAACTAACACAATCAAACTGAGATCAAATGGAACCAAATCAAGAACAAACGCAATCGAATCTAGACATATCACTTTCATAATGAAACCAAACAATAGCAAAATGAAAAACAATCAGACAATTATTTTAGTTGACAATAAAAATCTAGGTTAGTAGTCGAAGTTGGTGGCTGATTATGCTGTTTTTAACAAAAGGGAAGCGGACAGCATTAAACAACAAAGTCGCGATGTATTTAATAATACTGGAGTTTGGAAGGGTTTGGTAAATTTATTTTGTGTGAAGAAATCAACTGCATATAGGCCTAGATGGGTGAAGAATGAAGATGAAAACAAGCCACATGGTAGAAGAAGGAGAGTGAAAATTACAGAACATCATGAATTAATGATTTAATACACAAAAGAAAATTCCAAGCTTACACAAAAAGAACTTCAGCGGAAATTTCAAATAAACCACGAACTCACAATTATGTTATTATTGTACATTGCATTGTACACTCTCAAAAATTTTGGTAGAGAGCCTGAGAAACCTAATACAAATTAAATTAAAACATCGCAAATTTGTACTTCAGCTACTAATTTTCCAAATATTACGAATCTTGTACGTGGATCATCCAACTTCATTTTGTTTATTTCGTGAACACAAGGGCGATCTACGAAAGGAAGTTGTTGCAGCTACATTGCGGCAGGCAGTCTAGGGTCTAATGTACACGTTATAGAATGCACAGGAAAGATTGACTTAATTCATCACGAAATAAGAAGAGGAGCATTCAAGAAAGAAAATGAAAATAACTTTGTACGCCAATGCCTCAGGATTGCTGAGAACATGTAGTACCTAGTCAGCTGTAGTGTTCATGGACAAGGCGCCCTGTCATCATGACATAACACGTTTTTGGAATATGAATTTTGCAATGATTACGTCTTAAGGTTAAGTCCATTCAGAACTATGTTCAATCCCATTGAACGTGCCTAGTCATGCTTTAAATCTTCTATGAATGAAGATTTATCAATGCAATTGCTGAGAATTTTAATCAGAGAAGGATTTAGACTTCCCTCAGATAGAATTTCAGAAGTTAGAACGTAGTATTAATAATAATATTGAAAAATAAATATTAACAATTGTGCAAAATGTATTGCTCATATTCTCAGATTCACTCCAGATGCTTTAAACATTTTATATATTGCTGTGAAAATAGGTTTCTTTAGTATATATAGTTCTTCGCGTGTTCGTATATTTTGTTGTTTTTCTTAAGTAACCTGATTGAATAAAATATGTTCGTAATTTACATTCGATATTTATTTGTGTTATTAATTTTAATACAGTGGGCATCATTTAAATGAATTGGTGTTTGGCCTATTCTGAATGTGTTTAGTTTCAGATTGAATGAGGTAGGTATCGATTTGAATGTGTTAATTCTCAATGTAATGGTGTTTATTCTCAAGTTAATTGTGCTTAGACCCAATATGAATGTGTTTGTTCCCAATTTGGATGTTTTTGGTCTCAATTTGAATTTGGAAAAGTATAGATAGCTACGTCGAGTTCAGCCGCTGTCTGGAGGAGAATTCCTGCGGCCGGCTGCACTGATTGGTAGTTTTCCGTGGTTTCTGCGATCAACACCTGGCGAATGCCTGAGCAGTACGCAAACAAACGAGCCATGAACAGCAGCGCAATCTTGTTTTCCTCTTCCTTGTGCTATCTTCGTACTTGTACAATCCCTTATTTACACACACGTACACTTACATTACACTACATCACACGTGTCGGGAGGTTAGAACTTGTCCCAGCTGCGGCGGTCACCCCACTGACACCTGATTTGGCAAAATCCCTGGAAGGGTAGGTCGGGGCCGGATATCGTCATCTATTGCTACCTCCCGCGATAAAAACATGCACTACACGTACGGGACTAATGAGCTTCGCAGTTGACACGCCCGAGAACACTAATCAATCAACCAATCAGTCAATCAATGAACAAGTTGTCGGGTTCGTCCTCGCATGCATTTTACTCTTCTAAAAGAGTTAGTGAGATAGAAGGGAATCGATTTGACTTCGAGGGTAAAATCAACTTTCCAGCAACGGAAAAGTAATATTTGTTTCATTTTACCATCGCATGCGCGTGTTAGACACGGAATGTCATTCTAACGATTCGATATTTCTTCATTTCGCCTGTTACCAAACCTTTTTTCTTTTTGCGATGTCCTTTGACAGTAATATAAATTGAACTTTTCTACTTATGTAAATGTGTACAAACAAATATGTGTAGAAAATTTTGAATACAATAATCGAGGACCAATATGACATTAAATTCGAAGGTTAAATTTGTGGATTAATTAAATATTTATAATTGAAAAATGTATATTTAATAATTTGTTCGAAAATCTAATGAAGAGATTATCAGTGAAGAATTTTACTAATACTCATGACAAAAGAAAACATACTTGACATGTTCTTTTTTTTCAAAAACTTGCTGGTATATAAAATTTATATTCATATACTTTTTAATTTTACTGACCCCCATCCCACCGAGGCTGGTTAATAGCAAATAAAAAATTCAATAATAAAATTATTAATATTTTTTTATCATTGACAGGTCCATCTATTTTCCATGTAAGAAGTTCCCAATTTTTAATGTTCCAAGGGATCCAAAATACACTAACTTTGATTCACATTTGATATCTAAAAGGAATTAAATATATGAATGAATGCAAATATGTAATGCCAAAAACTCTGAAAGACATTCTTTTCGAACAGGAATAAATAATTATTTATCAAATTCTTTATTCAGAAAAAGTATTGCTATTTAAATTTAAAAATATTTCACGTGATGCAATTCCAGGAGAATCAAGAATGCGGTTTAGATTTTATTTTAAAAATCACTTCTTGCACAATCAGGTGAAAATGATGGAAAATGTATCTGTCGCACAAACCGAAATAAGACAGAAATTCGTAGTACAAGCGTATTCAGCTTGTCGTTTGCATGCACGCCCACGCCGAACCTACCAATAATGACACAATGCGCCTGAGTTTCCCCTTCGCAGAGGCAGTTTCGAATTCTTTCCGCCAGATGGTGCTGCAGGGCGCGCAGGTAACACGACACCTCCATTATCTCGGCGTCTAGTACGTCGGCGTGCCGCTAGGTCGCGTCCGGTGACTTCGATGCACGGCGGCAGGTAGCGGCGAGGCCGGCCGGCGGCCATTGGCGGCGAAGGCTGGGAGGGGGAAGCGAGGGCGCGACGGGCAGGCAGGCATCCCCGAGGCCGGCGGCCAGTCAACGCCAGCCCAGCCGCGCTGCTCTCCGATACGCGCGCGGTGGCGCCGTCAAGTGCTTCCGAAAAAACGCGAGATCCGATCCGACCCGACCCGCGACAACGGCGCGCGTGCGCGTTCGCGCCGGAAACCAAAGTGCGTGTGAGTGACGTGTGGAGTGCTAAGTGCTGCGTGTCCTGACTATGCGTCCGAGATGAAGGTCACCGTGTGCTTCGGCGCCGTACGCGTGGTGGTGCCGTGCGGCGTCGGAGATCTCCTGGTGCGGGACCTGGTCCGCCAGGCCGCGCTTCGCTATAGGAAAGCCACCGGCAAGGTAGGCGGCATCCACTATGCGACGCACGTTCCATCCTCGCCTCCCGTCCCGTTTGTTCGTCCATCGTCGGCTTGGTCTGTCCCCGGTGGTCCAGGTCCGTGCCCTGCAGGACCGATCCACGGGACAGGGCCGGCGGAAGCTGTGGCCCCGTGGTGCGGGAGCGGAGCCCGCCCGCTATTGCCAGGCGAAGGCGGTGGTTGCGGCCTCGTTCTTTGTGGCGGGCCGGGCGGGCGGTGGGCAGGCGGTCGCGACGCCCACCGCCGTGGACCGCGTAACGCTGGGAGCTCTCCTCTGCAGATCTCGCACGAAAGGGAGAACCTCGAGTTCGGAGCTTTCAGAGCGCACCATCGAGACTGCTTGTTTCACGTTGGGAAGGGTTTATATCAATGTATGTCGCTTCTCATTATTCTTGGCTGTCATTTTTGTGTGACAATACGGAAAACAAATACTCGCTTCTTCATTAACGTGCAGTATTTATCCAGCTCTTTTTAAATAAAGCTGTTTAGATTTTGGAAAAGTGTCTTGTATCTTTTTTGGATTAAAAATTCAATTAACGTGTGTATTTATGAAAGAGTTATTATTGTGTTACGTCAGGTGTCTACTGGAAATATGTATTTTCTGAAAAGATTCTTCTTGTTGAGGAAATTGTATGTTAAGTTTTGGATGCTTTTTGATACTGAAATGAACATAAATAACGAGATGAATCGTTCTCCTCGGCGATCGTCATTCAAAAAAAAATGCTTTGATTTGAAACAGGGTGTTTTCTTCTTTACATTCTGTGGATAAAGTTCCTCGTAAATTTCATTCTTTATATGCTGTAGAAGGTACAGTACTCTGCTCTTCCCTTGATATAAACTTTTTAGATTGTTCTAGGAAGCTGATGAGTATTGCATTGTGCTTCAGCGTTGTTGATAGGCATTGAGGCGCTTTCGAAAACAACGTACGATGAAACGTTTCAGTGATTTTACGCCTGGCGACCTGGTGTCACAATGGACGTTGCAGCTTTCGCGGCTGCGGTGTATCGCGCCTTCTGAGCAAGAAGAATGCAGCGAACGACGCGGCGGGGCTGGTTTCCTCCGTAGACGATCAAGGTCTGCCGCTGATGTCGTGCAGACTCCAGAAACAATATTCTCCGTCGCGTGACGTCACTTCTGGTTAAACTCGTCTCCAGCAATGAAAACAATAGCGAGATAGGAGAATGCAGCAATGAATAGTTTGGAATTCTGCGTTCTGGCCATTGTTTGGGTCAGAAATAAACGCGAGAAGTTCGAAAGAATAGTCTTTGAAAAACGGTAGGAAGGAGTATGAATGTTTAATTTTTAAAAAACTTTTAAAAAAATGAACTCTTAGCGTGTGCAGCTAATTTATTTTAGTACTACAGAGAAAGTGACTTGTGAAATTTGACATAACGTTTAAAACGTATATTTGTTAAAGTTGAAGATGCATTAATGTGCATAATAAAATACTGTAAAATTAATATGGAATACGCAATTCATTAGTGTTAGAGAAACAAGGTAATGTGGAGTATTGATTACCATTGCGATATTAAAAAGAGAATGAATGCCATATAATTTTAGAAATGCAATAGCCTCTATTAAACTAGTTATTTCCATACGTTGTGGGCGAGAGGTAGATATCTGTTTCAATGAGGCAGATTGTAAATTAGAATTTTATGATACACGGATTCTAGATTTAAATCTGAATTATCTTTTTCCTTTTAGTGTTATTATTGGAGACGTTTCAGGATGTCGGATTCTAATTTCACGTTCACTCTAATGGGGTTTCTACGGAAGTGGTGATTCAAACGTGATGTGGCGTACATTCGTAGAAGGTTACGATCACATGCCTGCGTAAACCGCGAGGTGGAATTCGGAAGTCCTAAACTGTCCAGTGATGCGGGGGTGCAGATGCTCGTCCAAACATCGGTGGAACGATTGCAGTGAAGTAAGATAGGATTGTTAAAAGTGATCATAACACTCTGACATTTTAATAACGAAGAACGAGAGAAGTGGATGAGCCGAAATTACGTTAACTTTAATGAATATGTATGTGATGAATTTATAACAATTGAAGTAAAGTAAGTGTTTTGTTCAAAATAGTAATGGCAACCTGGTATGTTCATAAAAACAGAATGAAAGAAGCGGGTTAAGTACAGAAGAGCTTAAATTACGTTAACATCTGAAGGAGAATGAAATATTGCGGATTGTCGTTAATTTTCCCTGATTAAGTTAAGAATTATTATATTTACATCAAAGTAGTAAGCTGCTTTATTGTTTCTTTAATGGGTCCTCTTCATGGCTGTAATGTTCCTTATCCACTCCAAATGAATAAGACTGAAATTAAAGAATGACAATTATGCATAATACATATCAGTAGCTACCTGCTTTCTCACCAACCATGTGTGTGGGCGAGGTAATGGCAAGATAGCCCTTAATGTATGTAGTTGTGTATTAGAAAAATTAAGTGGAAAAGAAAAAAATTCAGATCTGAACGTTTAGAACTGAAACATTGGCAGTTAAATTACAGCATTATTTTGACCTAATCCCAAGAATTTGTCTATTAAGTCAGTATGCAATGTCAGTATGCAATATGCGACCAAGGGAGAAACTGGCGATGTTTTATTAACATCGATGTTTTTGGGGCGATGTTTTATTAACGTCGATGTTTTTGGGGTGATGTTTTATTAACGTCGATGTTTTTGGGGCGATGTTTTATTAACGTCGATGTTTTTGGGGCGATGTTTTATTAACGTCGATGTTTTGGGGGCGATGTTTTATTAACGTCGATGTTTTGGGGGCGATGTTTTATTAATGTCGATGTTTTGGGGGCGATGTTTTATTAACGTCGATGTTTTGGGGGCGATGTTTTATTAACGTCGATGATTTTGGAGCGATATTTTTATTAACATCGATGATTTTGGAGCGATATTTTTTATTAACATCGATGATTTTGGAGCGATATTCTTCATTAACATTGATGTTTTGGGAACGATGTTTTATAAACATCGAAGTTTAATTTTGAACATCATTTTTGCCAAACGCCGACGTTTTGTTGGTGATGTCGCCCTCCCCCCCCCCCTGTTCTCCACTACCCAGGGGCAAATGTGGCGAACAGTCGCGAGTCCCGCGGCTAGCGGCGCGGCGGCGGCGGCTGTGGGAGGGATGGGGGTGGCGCAGGGGTGGAGCGGAGCGGAGCGAGGCGGGGCGCCGGCGGGCGGCTCAGGAATGCGGCCTGGCGCACGGCACGCTGGGACCGTGATGGGGCGGGGGGGGGGCAGGGCTCGCCCTGCGAGCCGCCGCGTTCTTTGAGCCCTTCGCTCAGCGCCCTCCGGCTCTCCGTGCAACTCCCTTTCCATCTGCGAACCGCCGGCGCCGCCGCGCCGTTCAGGTTGAGAGGGACGAGATTTTTGTTGTTTTTTTTTAAATTGAAATAAAAGGGCACTACTTATGTGTTTTCGCTTAATGTGGTGTGTATCGCATTCCCTGTTCACCGTTAATTTCCAACTGAGTTTGAACGAATGAAAATTGTTCACTGATAATTTCCTATTTTAGTTTGTCGCAAGCAGTTCTTTCTTTTGTTTTTCTTATTAAGACATAAATGTTTAGTTGGTTTTAGGTTTTTAATATGAATAAATATCTGCAATTTTTATTGTGAAAATACTGAACAATGTCGTTAGATCTGTAAAATGGATTTGTGTGAAGCGTAAGTTTGAGTGTGTGCACAGGTGTTTTAGTACAATCTTTTATTTGTATGTGTACTGAATGCAAGAAATATGAGCATTAGAAAATCCCTATTGGTGTTACTCTTTTTTTACTTCCGATAATATTAGTTTTCTATTTTTCTTAATTTTTCATGTCTTATACTTGGCAATCTTAATTAATTCATGTCTTTATTTTGAAGTTATAAAAGTAATGCCTGTCCAATGAAATGTCGTTATGAAAAAATTGCACCTCGCTTTCGCAGCAAAATTCACGTATTCACAACCGAGTTTTATGGACTTAGATACACTTCTCTTACTATTACTCACGATCGAACACCCATTTATGCTACCCTATTATATTGTCTTGCCTTTAATTGCGTTACATAACGATTTATTTAATCATTAATGCTTGAAACGATTTCAGTAAATGAATGCAGTTAAGTATTGGTCTTCCGAAGATGTTAGATTATGGGCACGATTGGGAAATTCAGTAGGTCAGGACACCGAAAATCATTTAATCAAAGGTATTTTAAATTTCTATTAAATATTACTTAAATGAAATAATATTTTACACTTTTGAACCGTGTAAATTAGCACGTTTAAGTGTTATTGAATTCTATCGCTTCAAATTAATAGAAATAAATGTTTAGTTAAATTATTTTTAGAGATATTTCTCATTGATATTAAGTTACTCTGCGGACAGTCTCAGAATTATAAATATGTTCCAGATTTGCGGAAAGAACGACATGAGTCTGAAATCATGTCGAAAATTATGTAAGAATATTAAAATTAATTCTTTGATCGAGATCTTTAGATAATTTTGAAGTGCACTTTTCTTGACTTTTAGAAACTTAAATAGTTTTCACGCATTCATTTGTTGTGAATCTGTTGGTGGAATGACAAATATAATTGGGAATACCTCAGCCCCACATATTTTAGCCAATGTTCGTGAAATGAAACTGAATCAGTTTTACGCGTTACTCACTCACCACTTCTCACAAAATTTACTTGAGAAAGAATGAGTCAAAATAATGGCTCACACGAGTGATCCAACTTTGTCTAGTCTACTGTGGATATAGGGAATTCGTATAACTTTTATTTTTAGTAATCCAAAGACATTAGCCCTGAACCACATGCATTAGGAATAAACACTAGGTCATTCTGTTTTAGTGAACTCGCCACATCAGATATTGCAACACAGGAAATACATCAATTTTCAGGAAACAAATATACTTAAGACTTCGGCCTGAAAATTACAATAACTATGAGTGTCAAGACGAAGGGGTCTAGAGTTATTTGTATAGTATTTACAGAGAATGAAAAGGATTGAAGGAACATACCGCTGATGAAATTGTTGCAGCTCTTCTGTGGTAATTCTGTCGAGCATGAAGAGTTAATCGAAGCGGACTATGAGATGAAAACTAGTGAAATTTCATCTGCGTAGGCCATGGTAAATGTTATGAAAGAATAGTCCAGAACAGAAGAAAATCAGTGTAATGGAAAAAAGGATGCAAATAAAGGAAGTGTTTCGACAGAGAAAGACGAATTAAAGAGTATGAAGACTCCACTAAAAATATTTTGTAGATGAACGTTGTAGAATCAAGCGTTGAGAAATCACGGACTCTGGAGATGAGACTGCGAAAAGTATTAATAAAAAAACAGTAAAGAGCAGACAGTATTTTTTTTTAAATTCTAAACGAATGTGTCGAAATCTCGAAATTACTGTGTTTATGTATTTTACTGAACTTGTGTAATGACGAAATCAATAGTAAAAAATAAACTAGTTTATTTTCATGTTATCGCATTCAGTGAGCCTCTGGTAGTAGCGATCCAAAAATATTAGCTTCAATAACCTTAGTAAAACCGGTGTCTACTGCATTTTTTCCAATTAAAACAAAAGACTATTTTTTCCCTCTCGTCTATGCTTTCTTCCCTTCAAAATTCTCCCTACTCTTTATTGTTGGTGCTACCAGCAATTCTACTGATTTTAGTGGGCGTAATTTAATGAACTTAAATTCATTTTTTTTTCGCAGGTAGTATGCGAATAAGCAAATAGTATTATTAAAAAAGTGGCTATTAATTTTCATTGCTGCACGTTGTTGCGCACCACATAGTTTGATCAGCCGGGACGCGGTTATCCAATCAGGAGCTTCAATTTCAAAAACCAAATCATAACAAGCTCTCGGCTGGATAACAGCGTCCCAACTGATCCAACGTCCATCCGGCCTCTGTTTTAATCGGAGTACAGCCCCCAGTCGTGGGCCGCCCGGCGCAGCCTGCGCCAGTCACCGCGCGGCGCGTGGATCGATGGCCGAGGGCAGGCACGTGGTCGCCTCGAAAGCTGCTCTGGCCGCCGATTGCAACTCTTCCGCGTACGGCTCACGCCGCGTGTGTGGTGGCAGTGGCGTGCGTTCGTTGCAGCCGCTGTTCGCGCAATTAATGGAAAGTGCATGTGGTTCGTAGCGGCGTGAAGCAATGTTACACACGTTGTGTTGCTTCAGCCGAAGCACGTGCACAATTTGTACTTGCATTGTTTTCATTGGACAGGACAGGTTCCTCTGCGAGGTTTGTTCTTAATGTTGTGATATTAATGATTCAAACGATCGTGTTAATGGTAAACGTTAATGGAAATTTCAAGGAGAGCAACTATTTCCTATTGTTTGAGTTGTCATTAACGAAAGATTTATATTACCTACTTCTTTCTTAAATTAGTTGGGTTGATGTGATTTTGTCTTCTCACTACGATGACTAATCTTCCCAGATTGTTTTGCTTTTTCTCCTCTCGTATTTATTTTTGGAGATCTGGGATGAAATCAAAATGAGAATGGGAGAAATAGAAATAACCCATATGAAATCGTAAAGATTAAATTTTGGTCTTTGTGTAAAGAAATCAAAACAGCAGTAAGTAGGAAGTAGTATGTATGTCTTACTAAATAGAAATTAGTTACCTTTTGTCGTAGTGTTTGAACTTAATTAAGTATTGTTATTGTTAAAAAGTCGCGAATTGTTCCCAACCACTTATTTGTTTCTAAAGGGGTTGTTCGTAAATTATGTAACGCTAAAGTGAGAGAGGGGTTTGAGACAGCGTTGCTTCCCGTTACCTACGGGTAGGGAATGTTAATTTAGTAATGCTGATTTTTTTTTTTCAACATTTGCTGGCATAATTCCTTTATTCAAACTTATTCTAACAATAAGACATATTAAAAATTCAATTAAAAAATTAAAAAGTTAAGTTGAAATTGTTGTATTACTTAGAAATATTTTAGTTTCTCCAATGGTAAATTAACTGAATCAGATTACAAAGAAAATATTCGAAACTGATCTATAGTATATTCGAGAATCCAATTAAATTATATTATACTAGAGGCGATTCTCGCGCATGTGTCATTCACGTCGGCGGCTGCCACGCTGAAGTTTTCCCGTCTATGCTTTCTTTCCTTAAAAAGTCTCCCTATCTATTGTTGGTGCTACCAGCATCCTTCTAATTCTGCTGGTGAAGTTTAGGCTGTTTTAGTGGGCATAATTTAATGAGCTTAAATTCATTTTTTGCTGGTATTACCCGAATAAGCAAATAGTATTATTAAAAATGTGGCTATTGATCTTCATTGCTGCGTGTTGTTGTGCACTACATCGTAAGCACCACCCGCAGCCAGCCAGTGCAACTAGCATTTGAGTATGTGATAACTCGGGCTCGTATCTTTATGTCAATAAATATTCATCAATTTTCTCCACATTTGTTTATACTTTTGCAAGGCAGATAAACTATTTTTATCCTTTCGGTGGAGATGCTAGCAATAGGCGAGAAAGCGGTTCATTAAGACTTCCTACGTACACTGCATGTATGTAGCCGCCTATATTCAAGATTTTACGAGTGTTTTTCGTGGTAAAACTGGAGACAATGTTGAAACGAATTAATAACTTCCTCTCTCATCTTTATTCATGCAGGATTAATAGATAGAAAATTCAATCATCGAAAGTGAGGCTGTTGTTTGACGAAAAATAAATCACAAAAATACTAGTTCCAAGTACCCCAAAGAATGTGTCTGTTTCTATATAGAAGTTCTTTAATTGTTACACATTTTAATAAAAATAACACAAAATCAATAGAAATATAATTTATTTTTACTTAATAGGAAAAGGCGTCGCTTAATTATTCGGGGAAGGGGGGGGGGGTTGAAGCTCGTGTTACAGGTGCCTTAAAGGGAGATGGAGGGTTATTAAAAATACTCAAGATTATTGTGAATCCCGGAAGAAAATGTTTGCATTTGCACTATCTCGACAGGCTTTCAGATATTTGAAGGGTTCGAGTTTAAAGCAGAATAATCCATTCGGAAACTTTTTCAAGGTAAAAACAAGTGAATAGTTTGGTTTAAGGTGTTGAAATAGAGTGCATGAAAATTACAACAATCGTGCGACAGCTATGAGCGTTAAACGACGTAGTTTTGATGGAAAAGCTGCAATTGGTATCACACACACACACACACACTCACACAATCATTTTGAGAAAGGACGTCCAGAGGGCGAAGCAACTTGCCCAGGCCCCCACTTATATGGGGCCCCGAAAGTTTATACAAAGTATATTTTCTTCAATACTTAAAAAAAACTGTAGTTTAAATATGATTAATTTTAAAATATATTAATAATTAATGATATATAAAATAAGGGGAACTTTTGTTGGAAATAAGGGGCCCCGCATGGATCTACTGCCCGAGGCCCCTTCTTTTCTCTGGGAGCCTCTGATTTTGAGTTTTTTTACGTACAAAGCCGTTCATTTGTTTGAGAGGCAGTTTTTTCCGCACGAGGTGCGCCGTCGTGGTTCCACGTCGGCGGCTGCGCGAGTGAGAAGCCACGCCTCTCCGCTCAGGACGCGAGATGTCGGCCGGTGGCGCATCCGCGGCTTCTTCCCTCCCCTCCCGCGTCTCCCCCCCCCCCCGCCGACGGCGCGCAGCGATTGGCCTTCCCCGTCCGGAAGCGAATGACGCAGAGCAATCGGCGAGCGCCGCCGGCGCACACGGCCCAGTGGGCCGAAATGATCACAATGCACGCGCAGGGCATCTTGACCCTTCAGAATGGCAAGGTTCTAACATTTCAGTCTTTCGAGGAAATTGATGCCAAACCTTCACTAAGTAAATATTTAGCCCTCTGCCCTCCTACGGTAGTTATTTTTACTGTAGCAATTTGTCAGTTGATTGCAGCATGTGTATACCCTACTTGTAGTACATGTCAGTAGAGGCTGGCCTCACCAATAAATCTTTTCTCCGATTTTGTCAGTTGGGACTTCAGTCATCCATTCCCAAGAACCGATCTCGCATTGTCTGGGTTTCCAACAGTATTGTCAGGTTTAAATATAGTGACTTATGACTGACTACCTGAGACGCCGTTATCCAATCGGGAGCTTCGATATCTAAAATTAAGGTCGAAACTAATCTCCCGTCTGGATAACCGCGCCCTGTTGGTAATCTGTCACAAGTCACTACATTTCAATTGGACAATAGCTGAACCGTGTAGACAAAAAACATGGTATTTATCTTCATCGTCTAGTATTGTTCGCATGCCATTTACATCAAAATGAATAAATATTTGAGTTTTGTAGCTAGTTTACATCTTTACCGTAAGTAGATCCTCTTACATATACTATAGGATATATATTCTTACACTATTCCATTGTATTAATCAACGTCAATAGGCGTATTTAGAGCAAATAAGGTACGCGATTAAAGCAGAGGCGTATCTAAGTATTCAGGCGCCCATGGCAAGCATAGAATTTGCGCCCCTGTGGGGATGCTTGAAATTAAGGTTGTTTTTATTTGTTTTAACGGGTATACTGTAAATAGCGCCCCTAGTGAATGGCGCCCATGGCACGTGCCACGCCTGCCATACCGTAGATACGCCACTGGATTATAGTTCATAACGAGAATCGATTAAACTTCTCTACAGTACTACCGATGTCGGGAGGTGAGAGCTCGTGTTGTGCTCCGCTGGGGAGGGAACCCCGCACGCCGGCGCCGAATTTCACATTCCAGGGGAACACCGCCACCTCCCGGGATACGACATGAAATGCACTTGCAAGACTCATGACCAAAGCATTTTTCAATTACAATTTCTGAACACTTGCAGAGTTAGAGCGGGACCCGTTAATCCATTCTGGAGCTTTCCATGTTTGAAGCATTCCGATTACGTAACAGTGGTCCCTGGGGCGAAGGCTTCCGTGGCCAGAGTCGGTAGCTCTTTGGCTGTCCGCGAGGCGCCGCGTCCTGGACGCAGGTGTCAACGTTTCGGCCACCAGTCTGCGACCTTCCTCAGGGCAAAATTCACTTAAATTTCGCTCTGAGGAAGGTCGAAGAACTGGCAGCCGAAACGTTGGCACCTGTGGCTAGAACGCGGCGCCTCCCGGACAGCCAAGAAGCTACCAACAACGGTTCCCTCTAGAAAATCACCAAGTGTAGAGAAATTGTAACCAGAGAATAGCCGACGTTCCCGGAAACACGAAATTCTCACACACGCGTGAGGCCGCCTGCTTGACGCGCGTGTGTTGCGGCCCAGTGTGCGGCGCCGGGCGGGTCGGCACGGCACGGCGCGGCGGTTGCGCGGCGGTGGCGGCGGCGGCGGTGCGGCGGGCGGTGGCGGCGGCGGCGGTGGCGGCAGGTGGCTTTCCGGTGGATGCGTCAGGCGCGCTTGGCGGGGGCGGGGCTAGGCGGGGCAGGGCGGGGGCGTCGCCTGCGGTGACGGAGCGACACCGCCGCCCCGGCACCGTTGCGTCGCCGAGCGCCGCGCAGCATCTGGAGCGGCGCCGCGCCGCGACGCGACGCACCCGCGGAGGCGGACGAGGAAGGGATGCCACGGGGGCGGGACTGCCAGAGTGCGGTCGAGTCGCGATCAGCTGAACCTGTCCACGAGGTATTGCCAACTAAAAAGGGAAGGGTTACAAAGAAGGGAGAACATTCGAAGCGGTAATTTGTCACAGAGCACAATTAAGTTTTGCTGAAAAATAATGTTGTTTTATTGTAATCCGGGTGTTTAAGATAAATTTTGTAGCTGAGCCGCGTAGAAAAAATCGTACTTTATAACGACAGGAAAACCTCCGGTCCAGGTATATTCTAGGCGAAATTTCCATAGCAAATATTCAAATGGACTTGCATACCTATTTACAAAAAAGTAGCGACCTCATCGAAAATAAGATACCTACCCATTTTCTGTTGTAATGTTCAGATGCGAATTCTTGACCTTCTATTACCTCACACTCGCAGACTTCCATGCGCAATGATGAAATTACGATCGATTGAAATTCAAAGAACAAAATACTGTATAAATGACGATTAGAAAAGCCATCGATTATTTCTACAAAAAATTCGACTAATTTTGCAATATTATTAAAACTGATCTATAACACAATTGGAACCCAATACCTTTTATTTAAAGCAAAAATCACGAAATTTGGCTTAGTGGAAAGCGCAAATTCTTTTCTAAAAAAAACGCTTTAAATTTTAAATGTAAAGATTAGACTTAAACTGTTTTACCGGCCTGGATAGCAGAGGTCGTTAAGGCTGAGGAGCCGAAGCTGCCTCGGCTCGAAGGGTGGCGGGTTCGAATTCCGCCTCGGGCATGGATGTTTGTTTGAGTTTGTGGTGTCGTTATGTGTTCTCACTACAGTTTAAAGATCACAGTGCAATCTTAAAAAAATAAGGAATAAAACGAAAAGAAACTTTCTTTTAGAAAACCTGTTATAATTTTTTGCGTCCTTTGAAAACGAATTCCCTGAATGTGTTGGATCCGTATATCTTAGTCAGGATTGGAACCAGCTCTGGAAATGTGCTGTGCTGGGGCTGGGTGTTTTGACGGATTCCGAGGCAGCCGATGAGGCGTGACGTGCGAGGCGCCAATTGGGCGAAGGAATGGCGCAGCAGCTCCGGGCGACTGATTTAGGGGAGAGAGAAAGGTGGCCAGACGGTCCTTGGGAGGGACTGCGATCAGAACCGGCGCTAAGCTGGGCAGAACGGGCGATCGCCCGGGGCCCCGCAAGTCAAGGGCCCCGATAGTGGGACTGATATAACTAGTGGTACTACAGAATGGCACAGACTTTCCCGTATTAGTTTTCTATTTTCTTCGGTCGTCGCTAGATATTCGGAATTGCCACATACTCTTTCTTGCCAGCTACCATCTATCACCGCCAAAAGCACATTTTTTTGTCATTTTCTTAATTTTTCAGTTTCCTATTGGTAGAACGAAAATATTAATTTTAGAATACTAAAGAACACAAAAACCTAGCCGTAAATGGCCATTTTCTTTTAAAAATTATGTCCCGTTTAAGAGAAAAGGACGTTTTAGCACTACTAAAAATGCGAAATTTGAAGCTCATTTTCACAGAAAATGTTTGAGTTTTCAAAATACTTTATTTGATGTTATTTGAAGCACTTACACTCACAAATATAATAATCTCTACAAATTGCGGATAATGTGCATATTAAAGACGTGAGCGATCTTTCAAAAAATTTACATTTATATAATTTTTGAAAAAACAGAAAAATAACTCAAAATAAACGTTATAATAACTCAAAATAAACTTTACGTCATATTAAAGAGTGTAATTATCACTATCTGTTACAAAAAAATTGCAGCCATATATGAGAAAATGGCGTTTGAGCATTTCTGAAAATGCCGAAATTTGAGCTACTTTTCACAGAAAACGGTAGTGTTTTCGAGAAACTTTACTTGACATTATTTAAAGCATATATACTCGTAAATATAATAATGTGAAAAAATCGCCGATAATGTAAATATTGCGACGTGAGAAACATGTGAAAAAATTTACATTTTTGTAATTTTTGATAAAACCGGCCGATAGACCAATATGGCTTTTATGTCATCTGATAGAGTAAATTTACCACCATCCCTACCAAAAGTTTAAAGAAAAAATTTGGAGCCGTTTTCTAGAAAATCTTGTTTTTGTAATTTTTTTAATGTTGCTCACATTGCACGCAATATTGCACGAAAACTACTACAATTTTGAGAAACATTTACATGACCTTTATGAAAGAACTCAATATGCAGAACAAATTTTATTTGAAGAGAAAATCTCTATCTTCAATTTTGTAGTTGGAGAAAGACGCCGAAAAAAATTAAAACTTTGAAAATTTTCGAAAATTCAGAGTTATCCGTGAAAATCGGACCTATGCCATGTTAATAAGTGTATTTTACTCTATTCATACAAGAAATTTAAAGAAAAAATTTGGGGCTGTTTTGAGAAAATTTTGAAAATCCCCGGGAGGCTTCATATAAAGTACCCCCAAGTTTTGAAAAATCTTTTTCAAAATCTCAAAGCTTCGACTAGAATCAGAGCGACCAGGGAATATCCATTTTGGAAGAAATCGTACGTATGGTTTAGGCGCTAGCAGTGTTCACAGACGGACGTTTTCCTTTCAATTATTTTTCGGTATCAAGGACCTAGAAAACAGTGTTTCAGGCTACGTCATGTGTTAGGGGATTTTTTTTTCTTAATTTAGCAACTGGTTTTATCCACTTCTTAGTTTTCACGACCCGGCAATTAATTTTTTTCCGCCGAAAATTGGCCATTTTTTCGCGCAGCATTACATAACTTACCCTATACTACGTATATCACACCGTGTATACGTACGTATACGGGAAAGTAAAAAATGTTTAAAAATTGAAAAATAATTTAGAATTGGCGAAAATCTATATTGTAATTTTATAAGTCGCGGTACAGTCGTCATAAAACTTTTAATTAATTTTTTACCATAAAATTGTGTGAAGTCACAAGGTAGGACTCAATGAAATGAATTAAATGACATAAAAAATAAGTTATACTGAAATTCATTTTTATAATTTAGTGTATTTATCAAGAGTTTTTATTAAACACTAACTAAACACCACACAAAATTTTAGCGTTTAAGATCACCATGGAAATTGTATTACTTGGTCTCCAAAATGTTGATAATTTCTTGATTCATCTTTCACATTTTTAATTTTTCGGGGGGGGGGGACTACGTGTTAGTATTGCAGCATTGCACTGGCTCTAAAATTGTCTAGCTCCGGTACTGATTGCGATTCGTAGGATAGAAGACCCAATGTTACACGCTTCCCTTTGACGAAAGACTTCGCATGCCAGGTGTGGCCTCTAAAAAAGAAGCAAAACTGCGCATGCGCGCGTTTGTTTATACACCCAAATCGTTCTGCAAAAGGAAGCGTGGCGTCCCACCAAAGAGCAATGAGGCAGCACATGGTCCTGCACTGGAAATCTACTCGTTCAGCACAACTATAAATTTCTTTCGTAGCATTATTCTGTCTATGAAATAGCGATTGATATTTGTATTATCGTTATCTTTTTTTGCTTTTCTCGCTCAGCTACCAACTCGCTGTTTCCGAATGTCGTGAGAAAAATGTTTCGTGCATCAAAGCCCATTAGCAGACATACTTTGCCTGCCAGATTATTTTCACTCGGGGGAAGATTCAGGCAGTTTTTGTAGATAACGCGTTCCTTTCAGGTTCTAGTCTTCTTCCGTTGGCGAGCAGAGTATTGATTGTACCCAAAACAAAGATATTCATTCATTCGAGGTACAATTTTGCGTTTATAAAAATCCGAATGGTTTGCTTTTTACAAATAACTATGAATTGCGCATATTACCACAGTTTTATATGGTAGACGATATTGACAAAATAATAGTTTTTTCGTCGAACTGCGAAACTGCTAATGCGTCGAGCTACATTTGAGTATCCATCGTTTCTTTAAACTCCCTTTAAATTTCTCCTCGGATTTGCTGTATGATCAGCTTCAACACATTTCACAATGTTTTTTGTGTAAATATAATCTATCAATACAATTGTAAGAGCTCAAAACTCGATCAATGTGGTAAGTTATCAACGTTTAGCACATGCATCAATATTAATCAATGTTACGTAAATATTTAATGAACACGCTAAACTAATGAAAACTTGTTTTGTAATGTCAGCTCTACAAACATAGTTATACAAGTACAAAATCAAATATCATATCTATTATGGTCTGGGTTTTGAAAGAATGTTATTTGTCTTCGTTTTCGCCACGATGTATTACATCGTTATTAACCATCACTGACGTGGGTAAGATATCCACCTCAGCGATTGGCAATGTATTCTTTATACAGAAGACAATGCTTTATGGTCTAAATCTACAATTAGGCTTCTCTCTTTCATATACCTATCGTGTTTGGTGCTTCATTAACCTTATTGAACTCCAAAACTGTTAAAAATAAATTTCATCAGAAAATGTTAAATGATGCACAATGGTTAATTACAAATAAACATACACCCAGAGGATTTCAAATTGATTATTTTAAATCTTTTATTCTTCACTTCACAAAAAACGTTTGTAACAACTTACTTATTTCACCTGCTGCTAAACATTTTACATTCGGACAAAATTATTTTCCAAATCTTCAAATTCGTTCTCTTTTCCTTAGTCATTTTCCATCCAGCCTAACAACTTTATCCCTTTCAATTCACTTCTCAACCTTTATGCTATTTATTTACATATATTTAAATATTCTTTTAACTTATGGGGAATATTATTTACTTTCTGCGGACATCTTGCTTAGAAAATTATTGTATATAAATTGAAACTCGATGAAAAAATGTATATGATTGAACAGGTAGACAATAAATATTTTTTAAAAAAAGAAATTTAATAATAATAATAACTAAGAAGAGCTGGTCCCGTGGCGCAGACGGTTGCGGCAGCCGTCGTCTGCGCCGAGGAGGCTGCAGGTTCGAGTCCTGCGTAGGCATGGTCGTAGTTGTGATTGTCCCTTCATCCCTCATCATCATCCTATCACCTCATAGTTAACACTTCAACGCGTAACAACCTTGTTGTAGCGAGGGATACAGCTTAAAAACTGATCCTAAAAATTACACGCGTTAACTGTGTAGCGTGGTCAAGAAAGGCAGATTCGCCATTAATAATAATAATAATAATATAATAATAATAATAATAATAATAATAATAATAATAATGATAATAATAATAATAAGCGCGACTCCGCATCGTAATAAAAATAGACTGCGACTCCCAATCGTAAGCGTCCATTAGTCACTTGCGTCGCAAACGACGTGCGTGGTGCGTGCACGTGCTCTGGGGCACGTGGCCGCGGGGGCGGGCGTAGGCGTAGGCGCAGGCGCGGGGGCGTGTGGTTGGGCGCGCTGTGAACAGGTGGCCGCGGCCGCCCGCCCGCCCGCGAAGGAAAGCAGGTGCGGAAGTTTCGCAAGCAACGCTCGGTGAAATGTGTACGGGTCGTGATCTCTGGAGGCCACTAAGGCACCACGCAATCATCCTGTACTCTTATATTTTTGACTGAGGGAGGGGGGGGCACTCTAGATTCTTTAGCAGTAAGAGGCTGGTGGGATGTTTCTCAACTCTACTGAAATTAGTTGGACAAATCTTGTTTCTAACCGAATAACCAAACTCTAATTACGTGTAGAGAAACTTAAGTTTGTTATTTATTGCCTACAAATTCGCATTATGATTATATTTGATATCTCGAAAATGGTTTCAAATTTTATTATCGTTCTACAAAATATTATGAATATATTCCTCTTCGTTTTGCATATACTTGTGACATTGTTCGTAGTCAGTTCTTGTTACATTGCCCTTAGTTTCTTTCGTTTCGTGGATGTTTCTGACTTATGCTTTTATAAGTTCCTTCTCTATGTAGTATATTTTCCCTTGGCAATTTTCATATAATTGGTTGGAATAATTCATCTGACCATGTGTAACAGTTACGACTGTGCTGACCGGAGATTTGCTTTGTCGTTAGTTGAACTCGGAGGATGCTACAAGTCAAATTGTTACACAGATCAGAAGTATAATTCAATATGCAATTAAATATACGGAATGTAAATGTAACTCTCGAATGTAAATGTCTTTTAAAGAAATGTTTACCAACAAAGTTGCGCGTGACGTAAAAAGGAGTGGATAGGACAAAGGAATCGCTGAGTAAGGGTTACTCCTGCATTGAGTATTTCATCAATATTATTGCACATAATTCAATATACAAGTCTGTAGTCACAGGGTAAAAGTTCTTAAGTCAATTTTCAGCGAAACTGGTTAAGTATTGACACAAGTTAAATATATTTTATTTTAGTAAAACGACCGAATTCAAATGTTGCTTCCTAAATGAGAAAAATATAGTTGGGGAAATAGCGTTGAGCATAGGAAAAAGCATTGGCTCAATAACCTAACCCTTGTTTTTCTCCAAACTAAGATTTTTGACTTAAGAACTCTTACCCCGTGTCCACAGAACTACAGATACGGAATGTAAATGTAACTTCGAAGTGCACATGTTTTTTTAAGAAATTTAACTGCGCGGAACAAAAAAATGAAAAAAGTGAACAGGTCAAAGGAGTCGCTGAGTACGAGAAATGGAAGAGGGCTAAGGGCGCATCTCCTTCGAACACATCGCTGCCGACGACGCAGGTCACCGGCGCAGGTGCCCGCAGCGGTCACGCTAGGGCATCCCGGTAGTGGCGGAGGGCGAGCGGGCGAGCGGCGCAGCTCAGCGGCGTTCTAATGGACCCGGCCACGGTTCGGTACCTTTTCCTCTTTAAGCGGAGGGCGGCCATTTGTCCCCAAAAGAGGCGGCCGCGCTTCATTCTGAAGGCGAGACCTATTGGCTTCAATAGCTCACCGCTGCCGAGATGGCAATGCGCTCGTGGAGTGATTCAGCACCGCTAACCCGCTCCACGAACAAGGAGGCCCAGTCCTCGGCGGAGCGCGTTCGCACAATAGATGGCCGCGCGGCGGGGTCCGTTCTCCGCGTAAGGCCCGCACCCGCAACAGACTCCGCCGACAGATGTGCTGCGAGGTATGCGGGGAAAGGCCGTTGCAACTGCGTCCATACATTAGAAGAGGGTCGGGTGATCGCTCGAAATGCCTTGACGTGCCGCAAGCTGAGGGCATTGTCTCCAGAGATGTAGATACGAAATCAGCTGCGAGATTCATTTGTTGTTTTATTTAAAGTTGTTTTAATAAGTGATGTCGATGGTGTAACGGTTAGCATATCGAGCTGTTACATTAAAGTTCGCGGGTTCAAACCCAATCGAAGCCATGGATGAAAGACGAAAAAAATCCTTCGTTCTTCTTCCTTCGGATGGGAAGTAAAGCCGGCTGTCCCATGTAGATTTACTGAGTGTAAAAGATTCTCAAGCCTAAATGAAGCCTCTGAGCTAAATTAGTCTCCTGTTTCGTCGTCCAAATAACACATCGCTAGTTGGTGAAAGGAGCGTAACGAAATTTGCCTGGCCAAATGGAAGAGCAGGCTTCATAGCCTGAGTCTCGAGCAGTAAAATAAGGCATCATTGAATTAAATTTTAATTGAAAATGCTCTTTCTTTGAACTCCGGAAAGCATTGTTTTGTCTCATTGAAGGGGGTCGAAATGTCTAAAGATCGAATTGATCGAATTGCTTTGCATTGCTTAGTTGCATAGTATTTAAAGAGTTTCATTACACAGGTCTTACTTTATTTTTACATAATTAAATATAGTTCTGGACACAAGTATTTCCCTGTCCCTTTACGTTTAGAGAATAAAATTAAAGAAAAATTCCAAGAAACTGGTTTTCGCACTTTTCACTGCTCGATATTAAAACCTCCCTCAGTTATATTGCACTATTCAGCGTTTACCAGAGACAGCGCAAGTCTACATTTCGGAAAATAAATTGTTGGATTAAACCTGTCTTATTTCAACAGAACTCTCTCCTGGACCTATCCTGACAGGCCGATTCCATGATCGATGCCTTATTTCGATTTTCCACATCTTTCGCTACGCATTTGTCTGCGTGTTCTTTTGCGGGCCTAAGGTGGCCGACGTTGCGTAAGTAGAGTCTCTGGCTGGCTTTGAAATCGAGCCCACGAGCTTTGTTTACCATCCCTTTCCCTTTCGGTTAGGCGGGTCATCGCCCTCCAATTCAGAATACGTGATCGCGTGATTTGGAAGTCCGATATGCAGTCGTGATGAAACTATGAACAATCTTTGTAGAATTCATTCAGCACTAAATGAGTTTTTGACTGACTGAAAAATCATTGTGCAAAATTTGTTATGAAATCAACGTCGGTCGTATTTCTTATAGATAACTTTTAGAAAAGTTTTGAGAATGTTAAGTATGTCTTTCCCCTTGAATAAAATACACGTTTACTTTCGTAAATGTTCAAAAATATTAAACAGAGAATTTAAATGTTAATGTATTAGAGGAATGAACAATTGTAACAAATAGTTGTATCGATTGAAATAAACTTTAAGACTTAATTCAAATTCCTTTCGTCCTTTTTTATTTAATTTCAACACTTGCAGAATTGAAATATTAAGTCGAGTTTAACTTCGTCGATTCCTTTCAACCCCTCTGCCTGTTTTTATCGTCTATTTCCACGCTACCTTGGTTTGCATCTCGATCACGAGAGGCGCTCGGTACGCGACGAAAAAATCCTCTGGATTGGCCATATAGGTGACCGACCAGACTCCTACGCAATCATTCGTTCACCTTCGAGACAGAGGAAAGAGGCGCCCGCTGCAAGGAGCTTGGCTGTGTCATGTGGGACGCCGCGCATTCGGCTCGCCAGATTTTTTTGTTCGACCAACGACTAAAGCAAATGCTTAAATGGAATACGTGTGGATTGAGTTGTATTTGATGGGTGATTATTCAAGACGTTGTACGTCTGTAGGTGATGGGTTTAAGTTAGCTTAGTGAAGCAATTGCTACTTCGATGCTGCTGATTTGACTCCCATTGCTCGCCCATTGCCAAGTCGACGATGAGGTTTCTGACTTCGGCAACCATAATGAACATAAACAACGTCGAGTCTACCCAAGTAAAGTTTTAAAGACTTTTGCCCCCCTCTCCCGCCCTCCAAAAACAGGTGCATTTGATCGTACCTCTCAGCCCTCGCGAAATTACTTGCTAAGTAAAGTAAACCCTCATTAACAGGAAGGGACAGAAATAATCTGAGTTCGTGTTATTAAATTTCGTGTTATCAGAGTATTATAAATGACCGTATTGCCGTAATCTCTTGCCGGGACCAAAGTTTTGTTCGTGCTACTGCGAAATTCGTTTTAAGCGAGTACGTGTTAACGGGGGTTTACTGGATTTGTATCTAATTTAAATACTCGCATACGATGTCTTAAAGTTAAGCATTTGTTTTAGCTCTTTGCGCAAAAAATACTCATTGGTGTGACACTCTAATAAAGGATTCACATACGTTCTGAATACGTGGCAATTTTCATTCTTTACGTCTTCCTCGTCCTGTCTGTTTATTCTCTCTAGATCTCATAAAGCGAGAGACTCTTCACGAGATCGCGGTTCACGAAAATCCCTTAGATGATGAACGCTCTCGAGATAGAAGAGACTCTAGAATCTCGTAGACATTAACTTCCATGCAAACAGTTATATTGAGAGAATTGTTTTCTCTGTTCTGTCAACTGGGGTCTGTCTTCTTCGATATTCGCAATGAAAGCGCAATTTATACTCGTAGTGGTCCCTACACGAAGACTACTCCGGGGTTCCACAAGGAATATCCCGGCCTTGTCTGTGTCCAGAACTCTGCGTGTAAAACTAGCACGATCGAATCATCATTTTTTTGTCAGGATAAATTTTCGCTTTTGCACGTTTCCTGAAGTTAGGATCCATCTTATCATCTCTTTTGCCAAACTCATTGAAATTTTTTGTTGTAGTTTTACCAAACTCAACGTCTGCGCTCAACTCAAAAATCTTCGTTTTGCTAGAGAACGGTTTTAATAAAAGCGAAGTTGTTTACTTCGCAAAGACATTTTTTTAAATCTGTTTTGTGAGATATCTTTATAAATTATTTGCAAGTAAAAATATTCTTCTATATAAATATATTTCTTCGCCACACTAAAAAATTAATTTTGAGAAGTCGCTTTTCTTGTGCACAGGCAAAATTGCACGCAGTAGTTAAGGTTATGTCACCGTAGAACTGCAGAGCAGTTACTCTTCGTGTTTTTGTTCGCGCGTGACATAATGGAGCCTCGAAAGGAGAGGGGAGCGACGCAGGGCCATTTGGGGCGCGGGCACAGGTGGCCCGCGGGCGGCGCCAGGCCGCTGCAGGCTCTGCAGGCCCGGCGGGGCGGAGGGGCACTTCCTGCCGCCGTTTACCTTGACATATCGGGGAGAGAAAGTGAGCGCGCGGGCCAGGCCGAGCCGGGCCGAGCGGTGGCAGCGGCGGCGGCGCCCGCCGGCCCGGCCCGGCCCGTCCAAGCGGCGCCGGCCAGTGTGTGTGGGGGCGACCGACCTGGCCCGCCCGCCCGCCCGGCTCAACTCGGCCCGGCCCGGCCCGGCCCGGCCTGGCCCGCCGCGGAGAGTTCGCCATTCCTGGAAGCTGCGCCGAGATGGCTAGCTTCGCGCCGACCGGCTCACAGCACTTGGAAGCGCCAAGTCCGCGGACGCACGTTTTCACGACTATGGAGGGTGTTGTCTGCGATTTTATTTTTAAAAAAATTGCATTGATTTTACAAAGAATCCTTCGAGATGGATGGGGAAGGAGAAGAATTGGATCGTAATTTCCCTTTCCTTGGGTTTCACTTCTGGCCGAAACGAGAAGAACGTCTTGACAAGGAAGACGTCTCATGTTTTAGTTAAAAAAATGTGCTAAACCTGATTGAGCATGTCCTTGCTCCAGAGGATGCTTGATGCCCGATAGTTCTCATATGAAT
The DNA here is from genome assembly GCA_031308135.1 of Acheta domesticus. NCBI lineage: Eukaryota > Metazoa > Arthropoda > Insecta > Orthoptera > Gryllidae > Acheta > Acheta domesticus. The sequence continues at coordinate 99,191,196 of JAHLJT010003656.1, read as the reverse complement.
TAACTTTTTGTGTAGTATGACCTTCTTATGGCGGAAGACTAATAGTTCACGCGAGTTCACATAAGCTCTATTGAGCTCTATACAAAGTGGTTCGTCATCACATCCGTCCAGCAGCATTCGTGTCATTGTACTGGATTACTATTATAATCATTCATCAAATCGGTTACATGACACTTTACCTGGTGAAAAAAAAAGCGTAATACAACGGCCACAGACAAACTCATAATCCTTCTTTTGAAAATAAATTGTTACCACCTGTAAATACTTCATCTGAAAGGGTTGCAAGGGCCTCTTGTTATCCTTCATCCCATTTCGTTCACTATCACTCTTCGTGCCATTTGTCCCGTATATGATCCTCCTTTGCTCGCGTAGAGAATTGGTCTCGGAGACTCGAAAGCCGCCGCCGTGGCTTCAGGCCCCAACATGATGCAAGAGCAGGCGCAGGCGTGCCACGCCACCCCACACGCTACGCTACGCCATGGCACGGCGCGGCACGGCGCTGTGCGCCCGGCGGCGTATTTGCGCGGGTGATAAGATAAGTGGCGTCGCCCCCAACAGCCCGCCGGCGGCGGCGGCGGCGTCGCTTCTGCTGCGCTGCCGAGCCGGCGGCGTCCCCGTTCGCGCCGCGCCAGCCTGCCTCCAACGCGCGTGTGTACGCGAGTGTGTAGGATCGCCGCGTGTTGCTCGTGTCGCACGAGGAAGTGGGAGAGAAACAAGGGCGGTCTAAAGCTGCGCTTTCATATTCATAGCATAACATCATATTAAATGTGTACATGTTAAATGTATTCATGTTAAATGGATATATGTTTAATGTGTCTTTATTCAGCATTTAATATAAAAAATGAACACATGTTAAATGTATTCATGTTAAATGGGTTCATATTTAATATGTGTTTGTCACGCCTTCATTACTCAACATTTAGTGTAACAGATGAACACGTATTAAATGTATATTTGTTGTGTCTATTATTTAAGGCCTGACTTGTTCAACTCTACTTTTTAACAGTTGAATGTTTCCCACCCTTGTTTTCTACTTGGAAACGTGTGAACCTTTGTTTAGATGTCGGCCGTCCTTTGGGCAAGATCGTGAGTTTTCGTAACGAGAACTGTTCTTCCAGTTCCGATTTTCTCTGTTTTAGATGTAAATGAAACGAAATTTTCAAAGGAAGGGAACAATCTACCTCTTGGCATCTGCAATGGTGCGTCCAAAGTTATTAAACATGTGAAAAGAGTTATAGGGTCTAGACGGAAATGCATACCTAGAAGTAGTTGGTTATATTCAGCTGCTCCTGGGTCGGAGTTGAATAGAAAATAAGGAGCAGTGCGATTGAAATACGGTATGAAACAAAAAATATGAAAATAACATAAATTCCTCATTAATCAAATACTAATTTCATCCGCATTCGATTTCCTTGCCAACAAAATCTCTTCTGTCATGTTAGGTAGTGGGGCGCAGTGTTGATGGTTCAACGTACAGTACATACATTTAGAATGTTCTGATACTGAACGTACGAGTATACACTGTAACGAACGCATGCCCCAGTATATTGCACATTGAGCCGAATTCATATTGAACACTTAATAAACATTTATTTTAAGTGACAGATTCTTTTTCACAAACGGTCCTTACCGTCAAGTGAGTGAATAATGAGTGTCCAGTCAATCGTAGAAGGTCGCCTGCTCTCTGCTCAGCTTCCTCTTAACACATTTAGGTTAGGTTATTCAGCAGCGCTCATTTCGCGAATATTTTTAGTTCAAAATGCACACATATGTTCACATATTTTGCACTTCAAAAAGGAAAATCAGAAATATCGACTAACCAGCGAATGATTTTGAATGCGCACAAGACAAATTGAATGCGCTTTATGCGCGTAAAATATTGAGCATGAACATTCTGTGGCAACATCTACAAAATGACCAAACTACGAGCCATCTAACTACTTAACTACTGGAAACCATGAAAATTGCGATGATTATACATTATTTATATAAAATATCTTGCAAAACTAGTATTCGTAATTATTTTAACTACCGTTGGTCTCTTGATCATTCAGGTTTATTTCATTAAAAGGAAAATGTTCTTTCACTTTCTTTTGATCATACGCTGATTTGGGCTAAATTCTCTGCTAATAGTATCAGATATTAAAGGCTCGGAGCAGGTAGCTATTCAAGATGATTTCCTGCCCAAGGAGATATCACAACCACCACTTGTAAATGCTGTTCAGATACCACTCTTGTTATGTCTTAGAGAAGGCAATGGATTAGTTCCAAAAGTAGGCGAACTTATGTAGGATTTCGAAAATTTAAGGAGCTGAATGAGAGAAAATTTCTAAATATCAATTTAACATGTGTTAAGAGTCTTACATTTTGTTTTAAATGTGGTCACAACCTTTCCAATCAGAATCGGAGCATTCGCTAAATTCTACCTACAAACTGCTTTCACGTCTATCTTACTCTCTTCTCATGATTTGGAAAAAGTGTTGAATGTTGAGAGCTGAACAAATTCCAATGAATCTACATCTACAGCTCTATTCGTCGGAAGATTGATCAAGCTTCATCTTCCGAAAACATGAAGTATCTACCATTACATTAATATGCAAGACTTTTCAGCAACATTTCCGAAAAAGTGTTAAAAGCTAAAAGAAAATCGAAATTCAAATGCTTTACATTTGTAATGGTATGGAAAAATACTAAAGAAGTCGATGAAATGTATTAATCGAATTAATACTTCGTTACCCCGCTTAATAATTACCACTTGATGAAATTTTATAAATTAATATAAATATAATAATTTTATATTAGCAATTTAATTTTTAAACTCAGCACTCTATTTTCCTTATTCCTTAAATGTGTGACGCAAACAGAATGACTCTTTTTCTCTCGAGGCTTTTCGCCAAGCGACGAAGGTAAACCGAGTAGTAGGTCGAGCGTACGCTATCTGACCACCGGATGCCTCGCCTACATTCATCAGTCCTTCATACCGCGGTCTTTTACCGCTGTGGGCATTTATCGCCAGTAGTGAGTCATTGTGTTACGTTCCTTCGTCCTATCTATTATCTGGACTCGCCTGCTTCCATACCAACACGTTCGTGAAGTGCTCAGGATAACAATTGTATTTCGTAATCAGTAGAATAATAAATAAAGAAGTTTATTAAGAAACTGTAGTAAATTAATTTGGACAGTATAACATTAAAAAATAAAGGGCGCCTAGTGCCTCCAAAGGAAGGGTGAATTATGTAATTCTAAATTCATTAAAGTGGTTTTGCAGAAGAGAGGCCTGATGGTCTCGTTCCCGCAAAAGTAGACATTAATAATAATAACAATAATAATAATAATAATAATAATAATAATAATAATATAATAATAATAATAATAATAATAGCAGACACTGAACTTCTGATGCTGCTAAACATGAAATATGAGACACAAAAAATGTTAAAGAAATCGTGAGAGACAAACCACTCCACGGACAATACCTAAAAAGAATGGACAAGGTGCAGATCAATAAAGATCAATCATTTATGTGGCTTAAAAGGGGAAGAATGAAGCCAGAATCGGAAGCACGTGTAATATCTGCCAAGATCAGGCGTTAAGAACACGACATTATGATAAAGTGGTTCTCAAAATTTCCCTTGATGCTCCTGGCAAATGCGGCATTTATCAAGTGGAAACCATTGATCATATTGTCTCAGCTTGTCCAATCCTAGCAAAAACCGAATACCTGAAAAGACATGACAGGATGTGTAGCTACCTCTACTGGCAGATCTGTACCGCCCTCGAAGTTCCGAACACATGCCCCAAGTGGTACGGACATTCAACAAAACCGGTGACGGCGGATGGATTGTGTACGATATTGTACGACCAACAAATTCAAACTGATCGCACGAAGTGGCAAACAAACCGGATATAATTATCCGGGATTTGGCGAAGAAATCGTGTTTACTTGTGGATGTTGCTGTACCTTGCGATCAAAACGTCGTTACCAAGGAGGCAGAGAAACGTCTTAAATACAAGAGTTTGGAAATCGAGATCAGCGGAAATGTGGGGCGTAAAAGCACAGGTCGTACCGATAGTTATCGGAGCTCTGGGATTTGTTCCGCAAAATTTTAAACTAAT
>JAHLJT010003656.1:99138595-99186080 GCA_031308135.1 Acheta domesticus | reverse complement strand
ACTCAACGTCTGCGCTCAACTCAAAAATCTTCGTTTTGCTAGAGAACGGTTTTTAATAAAAGCGAAGTTGTTTACTTCGCAAGACATTTTTTTAAATCTGTTTTGTGAGATATCTTTATAAATTATTTGCAAGTAAAAAATTCTTCTTATATAAATATATTTCTTCGCCACACTAAAAAATTAATTTTGAGAAGTCGCTTTTCTTGTGCACAGGCAAAATTGCACGCAGTAGTTAAGGTTATGTCACCGTAGAACTGCAGAGCAGTTACTCTTCGTGTTTTTGTTCGCGCGTGACATAATGGAGCCTCGAAAGGAGAGGGGAGCGAGCGCAGGGCCATTTGGGGCGCGGGCACAGGTGGCCCGCGGGCGGCGCCAGGCCGCTGCAGGCTCTGCAGGCCCGGCGGGGCGGAGGGGCACTTCCTGCCGCCGTTTACCTTGACATATCGGGGAGAGAAAGTGAGCGCGCGGGCCAGGCCGAGCCGGGCCGAGCGGTGGCAGCGGCGGCGGCGCCCGCCGGCCCGGCCCGGCCCGTCCAAGCGGCGCCGGCCAGTGTGTGTGGGGGCGACCGACCTGGCCCGCCCGCCCGCCCGGCTCAACTCGGCCCGGCCCGGCCCGGCCCGGCCTGGCCCGCCGCGGAGAGTTCGCCATTCCTGGAAGCTGCGCCGAGATGGCTAGCTTCGCGCCGACCGGCTCACAGCACTTGGAAGCGCCAAGTCCGCGGACGCACGTTTTCACGACTATGGAGGGTGTTGTCTGCGATTTTATTTTTAAAAAAATTGCATTGATTTTACAAAGAATCCTTCGAGATGGATGGGGAAGGAGAAGAATTGGATCGTAATTTCCCTTTCCTTGGGTTTCACTTCTGGCCGAAACGAGAAGAACGTCTTGACAAGGAAGACGTCTCATGTTTTAGTTTAAAAAATGTGCTAAACCTGATTGAGCATGTCCTTGCTCCAGAGGATGCTTGATGCCCGATAGTTCTCATATGAATTAACTTTTTGTGTATAGTATGACCTTCTTATGGCGGAAGACTAATAGTTCACGCGAGTTCACATAAGCTCTATTGAGCTCTATACAAAGTGGTTCGTCATCACATCCGTCCAGCAGCATTCGTGTCATTGTACTGGATTACTATTATAATCATTCATCAAATCGGTTACATGACACTTTACCTGGTGAAAAAAAAAGCGTAATACAACGGCCACAGACAAACTCATAATCCTTCTTTTGAAAATAAATTGTTACCACCTGTAAATACTTCATCTCAAAGGGTTGCAAGGGCCTCTTGTTATCCTTCATCCCATTTCGTTCACTATCACTCTTCGTGCCATTTGTCCCGTATATGATCCTCCTTTGCTCGCGTAGAGAATTGGTCTCGGAGACTCGAAAGCCGCCGCCGCCGCGGCTTCAGGCCCCAACATGAGGCAAGAGCAGGCGCAGGCGTGCCACGCCACCCCACACGCTACGCTACGCCATGGCACGGCGCGGCACGGCGCTGTGCGCCCGGCGGCGTATTTGCGCGGGTGATAAGATAAGTGGCGTCGCCCCCAACAGCCCGCCGGCGGCGGCGGCGGCGGCGTCGCTTCTGCTGCGCTGCCGAGCCGGCGGCGTCCCCGTTCGCGCCGCGCCAGCCTGCCTCTAACGCGCGTGTGTACGCGAGTGTGTAGGATCGCCGTGTGCTGCTCGTGTCGCACGAGGAAGTGGGAGAGAAACAAGGGCGGTCTAAAGCTGCGCCTTCATATTCATAGCATAACATCATATTAAATGTGTACATGTTAAATGTACTCATGTTAAATGGATATATGTTTAATGTGTCTTTATTCAGTATTTAATATAACAAATGAACACATGTTAAATGTATGCATGTTAAATGGGTACATATTTAATGTGTTTGTCACGCCTTCATTAATCAACATTTAGTGTAACAGATAAACACGTATTAAATGTATATTTGTTTTGTCTATTATTTAAGGCCTGACTTGTTCAACTCTACTTTTTAACAGTTGAATGTTTCCCACCCTTGTTTTCTAATTGGAAACGTGTGAACCTTTGTTTAGATGTCGACCGTCCTTTGGGCAAGATCGTGAGTTTTCGTAACGAGAACTGTTCTTCCAGTTCCGATTTTCTCTGTTTTAGATGTAAATGAAACGAAATTTTCAAAGGAAGGGAACAATCTACCTCTTGGCATCTGCAATGGTGCGTCCAAAGTTATTAAACATGTGAAAAGAGTTATAGGGTCTAGACGGAAATGCATACCTAGAAGTAGTTGGTTATGTTCAGCTGCTCCTGGGTCGGAGTTGAATAGAAAATAAGGAGCAGTGCGATTGAAATACGGTATGAAACAAAAAATATGAAAATAACATAAATTCCTCATTAATCAAATACTAATTTCATCCGCATTCGATTTCCTTGCCAACAAAATCTGTTCTGTCATGTTAGGAAGTGGGGCGCAATGTTGATGGTTCAACATACAGTACATACATCTAGAATGTTCAGATACTGAACGTACGAGTATACACTGTAACGAACGCATGCCCCAGTATATTGCACATTGAGCCGAATTCATAGTGAACACTTAATGAACATTTATTTTAAGTGACAGATTCTTTTTCACAAACTGTCCTTACCGTCAAGTGAGTGAATAATGAGTGTCCAGTCAATCGTAGAAGGTCGCCTGCTCCCTGCTCAGCCTCCTCTTAACACATTTAGGTTAGGTTATTCAGCAGCGCTCATTTCGCGAATATTTTTAGTTCAAAATGCACACATATGTTCACATATTTTGCACTTCAAAAAGGAAAATCAGAAATATCGACTAACCAGCGAATGATTTTGAATGCGCACAAGACAAATTGAATGCGCTTTGTGCGCGTAAAATATTGAGCGTGAACATTCTGTGGCAACATCTACAAAATAACCAAACTACGAGCCATCTAACTACTTAACTACTGGAAACCATGAAAATTGCGATGATTATACGTTATTTATATAAAATATCTTGCAAAACTAGTATTCGTAATTATTTTAACTACCGTTGGTCTCTTCATCATTCAGGTTTATTTCATTAAAATGAAAATGTTTTTTCACTTTCTTTTGATCATACGCTGATTTGGGCTAAATTCTCTGCTAATAGTATCAGATATTAAAGGCTCGGAGCAGGTAGCTATTCAAGATGATTTCCTGCCCAAGGAGATATCACTACCACCACTTGTAAATGCTGTTCAGATAAAACTCTTGTTATGTCTTAGAGAAGGTAATGGATTAGTTCCAAAAGTAGGCGAACTTACGTAGGATTTCGAAAATTTAAGGAGCTGAATGAGAGAAAATTTCTAAATATCAATTTAACATGTGTTAAGAGTCTTACATTTTGTTTTAAACAAAATGTAACCTTTCCAATCAGAATCGGAGCATTCGCTAAATTCTACCTACAAACTGCTTTCACGTCTATCTTACTCTCTTCTCATGATTTGGAAAAAGTGTTGAATGTTGAGAGCTGAACAAATTCCAATGAAGCTACATCTACAGCTCTATTCGTCGGAAGATTGATCAAGCTTCATCTTCCTAAAACATGAAGTATCTACCATTACATTAATATGCAAGACTCTTCAGCAACATTTCCGAAAAAGAGTTAAAAGCTAAAAGAAAATCGAAATTCAAATGCTTTACATTTGTAATGGTATGGAAAAATACTAAAGAAGTCGATGAAATGTATTAATCGAATTAATACTTCATTACCTCGCTGTAATAATTACCACTTGATGAAATTTTATAAATTAATATAAATATAATAATTTAATATTAGCAATTTAATTTTTAAATTCAGCACTCTATTTTCCTTATTCCTTAAATGTGTGACGCAAACAAAATGACTCTTTTTCTCTCGAGGCTTTTCGCCAAGCGACGAAGGTAGACCGAGTAGTAGGTCGAGCGTACGCTATCTGACCACCGGATGCCTCGCCTACATTCATCAGTCCTTCATACCGCGGTCTTTTACCGCTGTGGGCCTTTATCGCCAGTAGTGAGTCATTGTGTTACGTTCCTTCGTCCTATCTATTATCTGGACTCGCCTGCTTCCATACCAACACGTTCGTGAAGTGCTCAGAATAACAATTGTATTCCGTAATCAGTAGAATAATAAATAAAGAAGTTTATTAAGAAACTGTAGTAAATTAATTTGGACAGTATAACATTAAAAAATAAAGGGCGCCTATTGCCACAAAAGGAAGGCTGAATTATGTAATTGTAAATTCCTTAAAGTGGTTTTGCAGAAGTGAGGCCTGATGGTCTCGTTCCTGCAAAAAGTAGGCATTAATATTAATAATAATAATAATATAATAATAATATAATAATATAATAATAATATAATAATAATATAATAATAATATAATAATAATATAATAATAATATAATAATAATATAATAATAATATAATAATAATATAATATAATGATGATGACTCTTATGTTTTAACAAATTTTAATAGTCTTTTGAAAACAAACAAAAAAGCAAATGAAAACTATTTTTGACCTGTATTGAAAAATTCGAATTTGCCTAACAAAATTATTTTCTACTCCATAGCGGACTAATAGTAAGATCTGCAAAATTGAGGATTTAGGTAATGGTTGACTTAGTACCATCTTCAGCTATTTAAGCGGCATTTTTCTTTATTTGTGCGATGTTAAAGAGAACTTTGTTTGCATTGCGTGTCCATTAATTATAATGAATTCTTGTAAAATAATTTTAAATTTACTAATAAATTAATTATTTTCAATTATATTTGATGAAAGATGATTTTAAAAACATTTTTTAAAGCTAGTTTTAGTGCTTAAGCTTTTTTAGTTTATTTTAATTGTTTAAATTGCTAGCTTTTAATTAAAGCTTTTTTAGTGGTAGATCAGTAAATCGGCATCTTGCCAACTCGTACTTAAGAAATATTACAAAAGCCATTGATGTTACGTTTGCATATTGTTTTTACGTTGAAAGTGTTCATATCAAATTTCCTTTTCAACTTGAGTACGGGTATACCATAAAAAAAAGCGATACCCAAGACAAGTGCTGTTGGAATAGTCTGCTTTACATTTTTCGTTTGGTCTAGGAACACCTTTACATGTTTCCCTTGGAAGTGCGAGATAACTCGTTGCTGTGAATGCTTAAAGGGGTATTTTCCAGCATAAAAATACACGACTGATTTAAAATTAGCAAGTAAATAAAATCCTTAGGAAATCTCTTCGAAAGGAAAATCTTTCTTCCAATATAAACTTTTTTAGTTTTAGCAATAATACCGGTTGTTGACAATGTCGTATCTTCCTTCTTCATACACTTGTTTTTGTTTTCTTTTCTCCACTACATTCCTTCTTTTCCGTCTTTTGCCTTCCACCACTAAATTGCAACAATTCGTCAATATTAATTCCTGACATACATGTGTCGGCCAAAATGCCTGGGATTTGAGCCATCGTCCCCAAGTAACGTTGTATCCATGATGTCTGTAAGGACACGTAACTCCGATGGTGGGGGTAAGTATGAAAAGCATTGGCAGCTAATCGGACATTCTGAGCTTTAGCGACGTCACGCAGCAATGAAAAAACCTTTTAAGGCATTATCGGCCAGTTACCAGAAAGCTCATGTGTCAAATCAACGCCATCTTCATTGACTTGCACGCACTAAAGTGTAAATGCCGTTGGTTAAGTACTTGTATGAGCATCGTTTTCGACCGAAAAAAGCCAATATAATTTCCTTCTATTACTGCGTGATGTCGCTGAAATTCAGTTGTCAATACAAACTATTCTTATTTTATCTTTATTGTAGAGCAAAGAGGTACACCCATGTAATTCAATCGCATATTATATCAAGTAATTAGTAATTTCACATACAGTTGCAGATTCTACAGGCTCAGAACAGGCGGGGTAGAATCGCGAAGCATGGAACCAGCAAAAATGTAATAGAATGGTCAAAATCTCATCCTGTAGACTACGGTGTGACGAACGTTTCTTTAAGACGTCTTGCTTTAAAATTTTAATTTTTAAGGCCCTCGAACGCGTTTGGGAGTTATTTAACGATATAGATTTTTTTAATCCCGACGTGCGTTGCGGATTGCATTTTACATGACTCTTTAGATGCGTTTTTAACATTCTTTATATTTTTAAAGTTAAATTGTAAATCGTCACGTCTCCGTGAAATTCTCTTTCTTTAGAGACCTCATTTATAAAGATTCGTTGTGTGTGAGTCGCAAAGGGAAGATATACTACTGAAATAATATAGGAGACGATGATGCCAATGTCGTAAACATCGCATCATTTCCTAGCAGCATTGGCTGCATCCGAGGGCGGCGGCGCCTTCCCGCCATGGGAACGTGAGCCGCCGCGCCGCCTGCCGCGCCGGCAGCCGTGGCGTGGCTGCGGCGTGCTGATGCGTCGCGGAGGGCGCGGGTGCGTCTGGCGGCACGTCTCGCGAGCGCGTGTGCGTGCGTGAGGGGCGTGACAAGCGCGGACGTGACGCCGCGCCGCGGACGCTTGCCGGCCGCGAGGCGTGGGCGGCGCCACGCAACGCCACACCACGCCACGCCATGCCATGCCACACCACGCCGCAACGCGCCGTTCTTTGTTTGCTCCGAGGCATCGGTCGCAGTCGCGCGGTCTTTGTCGTTTGGAATCTTTAGCGGTAGAGCCTCTTTCAGTCCGCGTTCTTCTGCAGCGATAAAACAACGACTGAATTTTTCTCAGGGCCAGCATTGCCAGTGTTTCTCCAATGACTGACCTGGAGTTCCTAGGGTTCAATTCCTGACTGATGGATTTTGGGCTGTAGCTAGAAACGGTTCACGGCCTGCGCGCGACCTTTCCTTCCTCTTTCATGTCTAATTCTCTCGCCCTGCACACATTTATATTTACACGCACTACACTACCACACATGTCGGATGATCAGACAGGAGCTCGGAGCTTGTCCTGGATGGGTCTGTGTCTCACTGGAGGAGGTAACTAGACGGGGGAAACCCCTGCAAGCCGACATGTAGGTCGGTATCACATCTCGCCAACTAGTGGAGGAAGAACAACACAACTACAGTCATCAATAATTCACTACAATAACGGAATTACTGACTACAGCACTTGACGTGCTTGGGAACATCAATCAACCAGTCAATCAGCGATAAAACCGTAGCCTCTGCAGCGTCGTTGACCGGTAGATCTAGGGTTCGAGTCCCCATGGCCACAGACTTTCGACACAGCTTGTTCGAATTCATCCACTTAAAGTGTGCAAAGCCGCACGTGCATTACAGTAAGTACTTTCCAATGTCAGCGCATAATTGCTATCGCCATGATGTCGTTTCCTGCTTCTTTAAATTGCCTACTGATATCTATTGAATGCTTGTCCTTCAATCACTCGACGACACGCTCTTGAGCATGCGTCACAGTACTTCGTGACGTCAACGGGATGTTGTACACCATAAGCGTTTTATTTCTTGAGCTTCAATTGGCACTGCTTTGTCTTTCTTGAATGTCAAAAGACACCACCTGGAGATCATTGAGTTTGTTTCTAATACTTGCAACGAGTGAATATTCTAGGAATGTTTATCATAGTCTATATTCCCCTAGTTCTATATTTTTGCTTCAAGAATTGTGTAAATTGTTCGTTGCTTTATTATATGTATATGTACAAGAAGGGATAACGAGTAATTTGAACAGATCTACGATGAGTGAATGTGGTACACCTACGAGAATGTATAAAGATGGTTTGTGAATCTTCTTTTTTCTGCATGATCTATCAGACTGATTATCACATTTTTTCTGACTGATATTTTATCAATGACTTATTCATGTGGATAAACTTTCGCAATACAGAATGTAATCACTATCAATTAATTATGAAAAATGGAGTCGAGAAATACCTCTGAGGAAATAATTCACTGAAGCTTGTCGTTTCTGAAAAACCGGACTAGAGGAACCTAATCGTGCAATACTTTTAGATAACCATAAGTTATAAAATGTCAAAGCAGATTGCATTTTGTTGTTTTCCCCTTTGATTAGTAAAATTGCGGAAGAAAACTCATTGTAAAAGAAGCATCGTGGTATCCACATGCTAGAAGTCGGAATAAGTTTTGAAACGTCGGCTGTGACTAATGTACCGCAACGGAATTCCTTTCACTTTGTAAATGATCTTTTGGTCACGAATTAAAAGTATAATGCACCTACTATTTTGCACCACGAACATCTTGCAAAATGTGCTGCGATTTGTTCTATATTTTTGTTGGTCTTAGATAAAATCACTGGACTTAAGTTCTGCGATCTATCGATCTTTCTGCGAACCAGAGGAAAACGCAATTTATTAGTCGCCCGGAAGTATGCAACGCGCTGAACTTCTGTGTGCTTAGTGGAAGTAGAGTTGCATAGCCACTCACGAGAATTGAGATATTATCTGGAGCAAACAAATTCAACCCTTCTGGAAGTGATATTGAGAACGTCATCCAAAATGACGATGACCCGCTCAACTCCTTTTTTACTGAAAAGTAACAAATATCGAACTGTCTCGCAGTTTACGCAACTTTATGCAATTACGGAATATTACTCTTCTCGTTATTATTTTGACACTACTTCATGCCAAATTAAGTTTGGTGCATATTCAGCGAGTAACACGTAGAAATAATTCGCATTCATTTCACGAACGTTGACTAACATGTGAAGCGGCTTACTCCTGTTCTTTTGTCATTCCTGCAAATGGAGAATGTTTGCATGAAAAAGATTTGTAGCTAGAATTCGAGAAAAGAGCACTTCAAAACCTCTATTAAAAGAAATATTAAAGGCTGGTTCATAGAGATTGGTCAATGGAAAGTAACAGAATTATTCGAGATAGTATCTGAAAATATATTTACATCATTACGGCAGCAATGTAAGATATCAAAAGACAATGTGTTAATTGTTAATAATAATAATAATAAATATTAATAATAAACACGTATTATTTTTTACGTTGGCAAACAACTAAATAGTTCTGCTGCTTTTACACAAACAAAGACCTTACACAGACACTTTTATTATCCATCGCAGAACCTCATCCTTTAGCAATTAATAAAATCGTTATTTATGTCAATTCCCTCCTGTTATTTCGTTTCGTCACGGCACTCATAACTTCGGAGATCAGTATTGAACGAGGAACGAATCTGACTGAAGTGAGAAAAGAATTTGGTTTTGTTAAGCCCATAATTGAGAGTGGGGATAGACTGGAGGCCGGCTTGAACCGAATCCAAATGAACGGTTTCTCTAATGAACGCAAGACTATTCTCCGACGTAAATAGATTGATATCTGACGTTCGATCAGTTGGGACGCAATTATCCGATTGGGAGCCTCAATACCAAAATATATGTCGTAACGAAGTGTTCCCGATTGGGTAACAGGGTCCATCAGAATATATGTCAGAACTCAGTCTATTTAAATCCAAGTATAAAAGTGTCTCACAATCGGAATAAGGGAAAAGGGACACAATGAAGTCTCCGGCTGAACTGGTGTTTACCAGTACTTCATATTACCCGCGCACGTTTTCTTTAGCTTTCATTTCGCTAGATGCGAGAAAAGTGGAGGATGCTGTCTTTCGACAGCAGGACTATTATATCATCTTTAGGTCGTTTTTCGATTACAAATATTTTCAATTACACGAATACGAAACATTTGTTTACACGAGTACAAACGTTTGTTGCTGTCTTTTATTATTAATTCAGCTAATGTCGGTAAGGGAGTGGGTGAAGGGATTCCAGGGCTGAAGACAACTTCCGCGCGTCGTCCCTGCTCCCGGCGAGGCAGCGAGCGTGCCGAGGCGCGAGACGGCGGCGCGGCGCGGCGTGGCGTGCCGGCGTGGCGGCGGCCGTGAGGCAGGAGCACGCGGGCGCGCCGCGAAGAAGGCAGGTGTGCGCGCAGCCACCTCGCCGGGCCCTCCCCCCTCCACGCCCGCTCCGCTCCGCTCCACTCCACACTCCACTCCCCACACTGCCCGCCGCCGCCGCCGCCACTGTGCGTGACTCACTGCGCAGGCGCGCGCGCCCGCCCTCCCGCTCGCTCACCCGCCGCGACGTCGAAGACGACGGCTCACAATCAGCGACGTCGCCCGTGAGCCACCGTTTCCCCGAAGGTCCTTTTCCGAGCAGCGCGCGTCGACCTGCGCGGGCTTTCGGGAACGGCTCACGCTCCCGGATTCGGCAGCCCGTCGTCTGTCAGAGGGGAGAGAACGTTTCCCGACTGCGCAACGTACAGATCGTAAAGGACAAAAAAATCTTGAATACAAAGACGAATGGTTGAACAGAGATATAAATGTAAAATCTAAGACAGTGGTGTCAAGGTCTGCTACTGGTGGCAGTGGCACGCCTCGCGGCACCGTGCCATGCCACGAGTTTCTCTGCGCCACTAGCGTCGGGAGAGGTAACAATTAGTACCCCCCCGTTTTACAATAGCGATGGCGTTGTCTCTTACGGTCGAGTTATGAACTGCTTAGAGAAGCAATTAAGTCGTGGCACTCGTGCCACGGTCTCCCGCTCGTGGCATCGACCTTGACAACACTGATCTAAGAGATTGGCTATCACGGATCTGGAATTGCTATTCGCAGTAAGAATGAAATGATCGTTTGTTACTTAAATATTATGGATAATGTAACGCGATGCCAAAATCAAAAGCTGACAACATTCATGCTTTAGCCTTACATGTCTTGAAACTAGTATCTTTGCTCTCAAAGATTTCATGGCAGTATTTTGAGTGGCATGTGTATCTGCTTTGGACATTAACCAGTCGGCTTATAATGGTTGTGTGCGTGCATGTTTCACTTTATAGCGCGTGATGCGTTCTTGCATTCAGTGATAGCGCTCATGTTAAAAGTTGAATGTCCCGAAATGTTACTTATGTATGACTAATTTTTATATTTTCCTTGAATATTAAAGAATTGTTACCTTACATCATTGCGCGGGCATAATTATTTAACTATGACGTGCCTGACCCAAGAAAGATGAGTGAAGGTTGATTTCTTTTGTGCTAAATATTGCTTAGTCATCATTGCATCTATTATGCAAGTTAGAACAATCTTCAAAGAAACTATTGTTATTCTGTTATAATCCTCGACGTGACTCATGTTTTGGCACAGTTACAATACATTGGCTTGCAATAACTTTAATTCTGCCTTAATATAAACACTATATCAGTATGTTATAATTGTCAGACTTTTTTAAAATCTGAACTGTTCATTGGCCGAAGTGATTATTCAAAATTTTCTGCACATGTACTGTCTCCCATACTATTAACATGTTCGGGTTTGCAGTTAATTGATTACATTTTGGCGAGAGCATTTTGCTACTTAGCAGATAATCTCTATTTGTTCTGTTCGTGTTTTCCTACACCGCACGTTGTGCAAGTCCGCACATTCAGAGGCACATTCTTAAAGGAACCGGAAAACTCGTAGTCGGATGGAGTGGTTGACCTTCGAAAACGGCTTGGAGTCTCTATCTATATCCACAGTAAAGACAAAGCAACAAGTTCCATTCTTTTCGGTGGTAAACCTAAGAGCCGGAACGTCCTTCATCTGCTACAATTCGGTTGTTGCAGTGACAATGTTGAGCGAGTACGAGTGACACGTTTTTGTACTTCCGCCATCCGAGACAGTTTCGTTTGTACTGAACGTGCAACGGAGCACGACTGGTGACTTGGTTACGGTCTGATTCGCGACAATTTTATTTGGACCAGCGTGACGCTACAAATACCACGTTCCTACCAGTTGCTGCGCGTTGCTTATCAGGTATAGTTTGCCTTTCGGGTTCTGTTTGTTTGAGGAATTTGGAATTATGTCTAGATCAAATGTTTTCTACTTTATCTTGTGACACACTGGTAAGGGAGCCTCTGCAAATATACACGAGAATGTGTGACGTTTCCTTGCCACACCTACTGCCAATCCTTAAAGAGTGACTTAGGGGCTGCTGATTATTAAATGTCTGACCTGCCAATATTGTATGAGGAGTTAATTTATTAAGTCTCGGATTTTTCTAATCTCTGGAACTAACCAGAATACCGTTAAAATATTTTAGCATTAACTTTTATAAACATGAATATTGCCCTGTTTTTTTTACAGAAGTTTTTCCATTCCAAAGTTTACAGGAGCTCGCGTCATTACATTATTTTCATTTATTTATCAGAAGATGATCAGAGGAGATTATTCGACGAGGATGAGAAACTAACAGAAACACAAGAACATGCAAGCGTGTTGTGTCCACATTCGAAACAATTTTCCAGCATTTCATTGTTACACTGAAACATATTGAGCTTTCCGGATAGTAGAAGTGCAAAGTCTCCTGTTTTCATCCAAGTAGTCTGAGGGTTTTGAAAATCTTAGTATTTAAAACAAGAATTGTAGAGTTAATTTGCAGAAAGTGTAACGATACGAGTATAATGCGCTCAAGCCGAGAGTTTTAGATATAAACAGACTGAAAGAACCCAATCTTTTACAGAATTCTGCGATGCTGTCACATCATAAGAAATGCTTTCTTTTCCGATATCGAAGATTATATACTGGCTGATATGGAATAGCGTCAGCACCGTTTACCGGGACATCTAGGGCTCCAGACGGATTTTCGACACTGGCCATGTAGTTGATCGAATTCAATCACTATATGAGAATTCTAGCGAGCGGCTGCTCTGTCTGTTAGCTTTCAAAGTTTTCTCAGACCGAACTCTCGCAAATGTCGCAGCAAGTTTCTGGCAAACAGACGATGGACCGCGCGCGATCTTTCGTTCCTCAGCCGTATTCCTTCCTCTCCCTACACACACACACACACACACACACACACACACACACACACACACACACTCAAGCGCGAGTGAATCATGTCGGGGGGGGGGCACTCGGAAGCTTAGAACTTTCCCCGGCCGGGCCTATTTTCCGCTGGAGGAGACAACTGGAAGGGAAGACCCGCAAACCAACGTGAAGGTTGGATCCGGATCTCGCCCTTCAGGTGAAACACCATCGCCTGCCTAAATATCACATACAGTACACTTACGGGACGAATGATCATAGTAGTTGACCCGTCCGGAAACAATAAATAGTCCTAATCACACTCACTCAAGCATGACTTTGTGTTGCAACGCGTGGAGCTTTCTACCGAACCAGTCTTGTTCCGTCTGACCGTGCCTGTTTTGTCTCGTCCTGTTCGTCTTCTTCCTGCCTCACATCTGACTGGTCCTGCCCACGGTATCACACCCGTACGTCGGTCTCTGGCGTAGTCTTTGCGTCTGTGTAGCCGTGCGTCGCGTCGCGTATCTTCCCGGGGACATTCCGACGCGTGCGTCTGGCCGTGAACGTGCGTGCGTGCGTTGCGTCTGTCCGTCGTTCGCCGTCTGCGACCCTGAGCGCTGTTGGCCCCAGAGGCCGCAGCGCTTGGGCGCTCGAGAGAGTGCGTAGGGATAACATTTTGGTTATAACCGAAAGTCGCTTGGCTTCACTGGTTCCTTTCTGTTTTTGCTAAGGTTTGCAACCGAGTTTTAAATGTTAGAGGGTGTCGCTTTTTTCTTTGCCTTTTTTTTATGTCCACAGAAATGGTAACAGAAGGAGAGGTAAAAAAGTATCTGTCATGGCGCCTTTTATTGTGTAATTACGTTTAGTCTTGTAACTACAAATCACAATCGGAATATGTTCATTTCAAAGTGTAAAATGGCATTTTTTGTATTTTATAATTATGAAAAAATTAATTACATTTCTTAAACTATCTTAATAATGTTCGTATACTAACGTTTTCTTAAAACCTGTTATTGAAATAACCGGTTACTTTGAGCTGTAGAACCGCCATATTACCCCGAAAGTGGAAAAAAAATAATTTAAAGCCGATTATTGTTGTAATAATCGCCATTCTTAGAGCTACGCATGGACATTTGTTGGAAATGTGGACGGAGAGCACGTCTAGTGACTTTGGGTCCCTTCAGATGTTTGATGTATCGTACATCGTGTTTTGGGAGTTTTCAATGTTGTTCGTGGGGATTTGTGAAATATCGTAGTGTCGGTCATTGGTCACAGATAATCAAAATATAGTTTCGAATACCGTCGCGTAGTTGTCAGCTAGTTTAGAATATATTATTCTTTGCTTTCAGTGGAAGTGGCAGACCTATTATATTTTTAAGAAACCTTCCTTGAATATAAAATATATTTTCTCCCAACTTCCCCTCCTTACTTTCTTTTCGTGATGCATTTCTTAGTCTCCTTCATCCCGCACAGAGGTAGCTGTGACGCCGGAACGAACAGACAGCGTCATGTGGAGATTGCTTGAGAGGCCTAATCTGGCTCTGCTCCAGTTATATTGGAGACTGTTTAGGCGGGTCTCTTCGACTATCTTCATTCTCTACTCCGAGACCATTACTACATATTCCTTCCCAATACGCACACGCGGAAGTTGGACAATTGGTACCAGTATGCAGACAAGGGGCAATGCGATTGTGTGTTTTGGCGAGAAGACAAAATGAACTTGATCCGAATAAATTTACTTTCCTTAGTATAGTTGAAATCTGACAGTTCAGAGGAGAAACCTGCATTGTAGCTACATCAATTGGATACGTCATCGGTCACTCGTACTGGCCTAATACTCTTTCTTACGACTCTTACGAAAGAACAGTATTGCACAAATCATGCCAGCCTGGTGACTATTAATCTATTTTCTGCTGAACGGAGGAGACAAGTGCATTACGCGTCGCAAGTCAATAAGATCGAAATCGAGATAGGTCTTCGCCGTGGAGGAACCGGCCAGCGACCACAATCACGCCTTCCACATTTATTGAAAATGTACTTGAATCGTTGTCAATGAATCGCAGTCTTAATAGACGTTTATAAACGTAAACATTTGGTATAATGCTGAGAATTTTGGTTTACTTTCAAGTCTATTTTGAAATTGCTACATGAGCAATAAAAGTGTTAGTGAATGTGAATTTTGTGTAGGTTTTAATGTAGGCCGCAAAGTCTTCATGTATACATTAGTGCAATAAACTGGTATTTGACATATCTTAAGTGTTTTTTCTGGATGAACTCGGGTGATCTTCAAAGATTGTGCTAATATTGTCACCCGTGTAAATGGAAACCCCTACAATATTACCATCCCAATCTTAAATAACTAGTTCGATGCTAAGGTTAATTGAAGAAGATATTCTTTGTTTAGGGAAGCGAAACTGCAGGAAAGACATTAAAAAATGTATTGATGGGTAATTTCTGTAATGTTACAATTATTTACATGTGCTTATTTTGTGTCGTTCCAGCTTCCTGTACTATTTTCTGCTCTCGTAGAGAAAACTCTGCGTCTTACTCAGCTCAGCAGAGCCGTCCTAATTTTAGCCACTGGTAACGTCGATACTAGAGTTTAGAAAATGTCAGTTTGTTGTTTTATATTCGTAAGGATAACAAATACCATACCGCAACATGAGAATAGCCATGCGAATCTCTTAACATACACGATACTCGTTCTGGATAGTACAGTATTAAGAGTCATTGGAATCTGTTTTCGAGAGAAGGTATCTGGATATCTTGTTTGTGCATTTGGGACGGTTTTAGAAATTTTGCTTCAATTAGTGTTGGACTGTTGTAATCATAAGTGAACATCGGATTGAAATAGAAGTTCTAGCCTCATCGCACGTAGTTGGTCTGTAAGATCTGTGATAGTTGACTTGGTATGATCAATATTGTAATTTAAACCGTTCAACAACTCACAGGTTCACGTGCTACCTGTCCTTTGCTGTACCCCTTCTACTCTCTCTTCCCGGTAGACTCCGCGAAATTCTACGACAGTCACAGGAAAGGAAACCATACTCTTAGAACTCGGCTGCAAACTGCTGTCGGAGAAATGTTGGCAGCAGCAGTTGGAAACTTTCGCGATCGCCGTGTGTCAGTTGTCGAGAATCACTGTTCCAGAAAAATTATTTGTCTCAATATCTGGGGTTTTCTAAAAAAAAATGTTTTCCTAAATAAATGCTAAATGTGATTTAACAATTTAAAATGATCCGTATTCTGCGTTCGTGCATGCGTGCGTCAATTGTATGTGAAACGAAAGTTAACTGCGTATATTTGCTGAATTCTCATGCTTTCTTTGCTACTTCAATGTTTCTGAAACTGAGTGTTTTGTAAGTTTGGAGGATGTCGTTTCTTCCCTTTTCATTGGCTCTTTTGATCAGTATACATCAGATTACAAACCACCCGGGCAATTGCGGAATTCTCTGGCGACGGCGACAGAACCACAAGTTGAAACGACGCATAAAAATACACAACGAAATAACTAATACGCGTATCTTACAGAAACTAATGATGGTTGGCTCACTTTGATCTTTTGAAACGGCGAATCTCTGTATGCCCCTGAAGAAAATTGGCAAATATTCCTGATTCATTGGCAAACATTTGTTATACTGCTGTGGTTTAATTTCAAAATGTATTTACTTAGGACATTTAACCGGAAAAGAAAACATACAGTGTAGCATAAAATCATTCATTTATTATTATTATTCCATTACATCACGACTAAAGATCTTATGAGTCGGCTGAATATAAAATCTACTCCAGGTTGCAACCAGCTACCTAAGGAGCAGATTCGGTGACTATCAGTGCCTCTACAATACTTTACGCAAAATGTGGGCTGTTCCTAATAAAGCAATTTCTTGCACTTCCCAGTCTTTTGAATTACCTGGGAGTTTAGACAAGTTCTTACTCAAATTTTGCGGAACAAATCCCAGAGCTCCGATAACTATCGGGACGACCTGTGCTTTTACGCCCCACATTCGGCTGATCTCGATTTCCAAACTCTTGTATTTAAGACGTTTCTCTGCCTCCTTGGTAACGACGTTTTGATCGCAAGGTACAGCAACATCGATAAGTAAACACGATTTTTTGGCCAAATCCCGGATAACTATATCCGGTTTGTTTGCCGCTATCGTGCGATCAGTTTGAATTTGTTGGTCGTACAATATCGTACACAATCCAACAGACGTCACCGGTTTCGGTGAGTGTTCGTACCACTTGGGGCATGTGTTTGGAACTTCGAGGGCGGTACAGATCTGCCAGTGGAGGTAGCTACACACCCTGTCATGTCTTTTAAGGTATTCGGTCTTTGCTAGGATTGGACAAGCTGAGACAATATGATCAATGGTTTCTACTTGCTCCAGGCAAATGCGGCATTTGTCATCTTGGGAAATTTTGAGAACCGCTTTATCATAATGTCGTGTTCTCAAGGCCTGATCTTGGGCAGCTATTACAAGTGCTTCCGATTCTGGCTTCATCCTTCCCCTTTTAAGCCACATAAATGATTGATCTTTATTGATCTGCACCTTGTCCATTCTTTTTAGGTATTGACCGTGGAGTGGTTTGTCTCTCCACGATTTCTTTAACATTTTTTGTGTCTCACACTTCATGTTTAGCAGCATCAGAAGTTCAGTGTCTGTGTTATTCGACGTGTCTTGCCTAGTTTTCTTCGCAATGTTTCTTGCTACACTAACAATGCCTCTGTTTCCCATTCTTCGGTCAGATTTCATGACCTGCCTCATTAGAGGGTCGTCTTGATGGCTGACTACATACTTACCCAACCCGACTATTGCGTTGTGCCAGGAGGCCTCAATTTGTCTGAGGCCTCTTCCTCCTTCCTTACGTGCCACATAAAGTCTATGTATATCAGCTCGAGGGTGGGAAACATGATGCATTGTCAGCAGTTTTCTGGTTTTTCGATCCATGGTGCGAATTTCTTGCTCAGTCCAGTCCACTAGTCCAAAACTGTATTCGGCTACAGGTACCGCCAAACTACCTATTGCAGATATTTTATTCCTGGAATTCAGAGCGGACTGCAGGACCAGTCTCACTCTTCTATAATACTCCCTACGAATTCTCTCTTTCATTCTGTCATTCGAGATGGTTTCACATTCTGCAATGCCCAGATATTTGTAAGTTTTACCTGGCTCAAGATCTTGAATCACAGTGTGCGTATCAATTTCAATGTTCTCAGACGTTGTGAGTTTCCCTCTTTTTAAATTGATTTTTGCACACTTGTCAAGACCAAACTTCATGCAGATGTCATTGCTAAAGTCATTCACGACAGACAGCATTTGGGAGAGAATCGCTTCATTCTTGGCAAACACTTTCAGATCATCCATGTAAAACAAATGTGATACTGGCCTTTCATCACCATGGAGCTTAAAACCAAAGTCAGCTTGCGACAACTGTCTCGATAGTGGGATCAAACTAATGCAAAACAGCAGAGGGGATAGTGAATCTCCTTGAAAAATACCCCTGTTAATCTGAATACTTCTTGTTTCTACTGCTTCCTTTCCGCTGTGGATTAGTAACCTGGTACTCCACGACTTCATACTAGCCTTGCAAAACTCAACAAGTCTAGGATGAAATCGATAGATCTCCAGGGTCTTCAAAATCCAATCGTGTGGTACACTATCAAAGGCCTTTTGGTAGTCAATCCAAGCCATGCTCAAATTACGTTTGCGTTTCTTTACATCATTCAAGATGACTTTATTCAGTAGCAAGATTTCCTTACACCCATAAGAGCCTTTACGACATCCTTTTTGTTCAGCTGGCATTAGATGATTCTTATCTAGATGTCTATACATTTTGTCAGCTATAGCTGAAGTTATAACTTTGTACAGTACTGGCAGACAAGTAATTGGCCTGTAGTTCTTCGCCAAGAGCTGTCTCCCGCTTTGGGTAGCAAATACGTGATGCCGCGTGTGAGCCATTCCGGGATTTCCTTTGGGTTTTCAAAAATTTTATTAACAGCCTTTGCTAGATGAGAATGTATTGCTGTTAATTTCTTAATCCAATAAATCTGGATCTTATCAATCCCGGGGGACTTCCAGTTTCCCATGTTCTTAATTGCTTGGAAGAGGTCCTCTTCCGAGAATTGGTGAACATCTTCCACTGTTTCTACAAGTTCATCGGCAGCATCAACTTCAGATTGAAGCCAAGATGCGTCTTTGTTGTAGGATCTGCTCTCTTCCCAGATTCCTGCCCAAAATGCTTCGACGTCATCTTTTGAAGGAGTAACAGCTTTGCCATTCGGTTTTTGAGTCAGATTGCGATAGAATCTCTTCGCGTCTGTTTCAAACAACCGGTTCTGTACACGGAAATCTATTCTACGTTTGTACCTTCTTATTCGTTGAGCCCATGCTTGAATTTTCTCTTTTAGCTTCTCAACTACCATTAGCCTGCTGGTGTCATTTTCAATTTGGTATTTTTGTTCAACATTGAATATTTTTCGTTGAACTTTAGAGGTGTGCGTTGATTTAGAAGATGCCTCAGCTAAGAATGATATTTCACGCCGGGTGTCGGCTATCCGTTTCATAATTCTGTTCATCCATGGGGGTACAGAGCTGTTTACTCTGTTTTGCTGTCGGCCGTCGGTGTTCTTGGCTGGCCCCAAAATTATCTGAGATACTAGATATCCAGTTGCATATATGATGTGATTGATTTCAGTAATATCTAGATCTCTGCCTGGGGTCTCCACCACCTCATTTAAGACAGAATTAACTGTTTCTATCACTCTTTTAGCTTTGGCATTTTCGTATATTCTCCTCAACGGTTCGCGAGATTCAAACGGAAGTTGACTAACTCTTTCTATTTCGCGCCGAAGGAGATTTCGCATCATGTCCTTATCGTGTAATTCATTGCCAGATGAGTTTTCACCACTGACGTGTGTTTCACTGGAAAGCGATGAACCTTCCACGGGATCATCATTTTCAAGTTCTACATGTTCGTCATGTGGATTGTTCGAGCGAAGTACATATTCCGCATTTCTCTCAATGTCAGCAAGTTGATCTGCTGTGAATTTTCCACTGCTGAGTATGTATCGTCGTTGACTGGCAAGCTTCTTTGAGTCTAGGGTAGGTCTCATATCTGGGTTCCGCTCTCTCCATACCTTGAAAACTTCTATTTCAGAGCCCCCATTTTTCGCTTTTGCGTAGTAAAAGCACCACATCACCTCCTTTAATTCATCCCGGGTCCATCTCTGACGATGGCTTCGAGCTACTGCCGGCTCTGGGTCCCTGGGACTAGCATCCGTGGGATGGCCAGACGTCGACAAGGTGACATTAGCTCGGTTTCTGAGCAGGTATGGGACATTGGTAGAACAAGGCACGTTAAGATTCATTACATTGCTTGTTCTATCCATTTTGCTCATTGGTTTGAATTGAAGATTCGCAGGACGCAAGTTCGAGTTCACAGATCACACTTAACCCTCGGGTTGTTTCCTGCCATCCGTTACTGCGACCCACAGTGGCCTCGGGGCATCCCCCCGCAGGGCCCAGCAAGGGGTCCCTCCGATCGCCAGTCGGCATTACTAAACCCTACGGGATTTTCACTGACTGCTGAAGGCAGCCTCCTTCGCTGGCTAATGCAAGGTTCGGGCCTCCACTCTAATCAGTGGCCTGGTGTGCCAAACCAGTTTCTCTCCTGTACCCTCTATGGGCCGACAACAGGAAGTCCAAAGGTTCTTGACCCTTCCCTCTCTACTTACTTCCCACTCTCCTCAAAATGGAGTACTTCTTCGTCTGACCCCTCACCTTCAACCTATTCAGCAAGGGAGGCCCTACCAGTAGCTAGGCTACCACTGACATAGCTTTAAGGCTCATGGGGGTACTCAAGCTCCACCACCAACTGCAAGGTCGTGTACTCCCTAGGTGGAGTTATTATTATTATTATTATTATTATTATTATTATTATTATTTTGATGGAATCATCACGAAAACCATATCACATCACATTATTACAACAAATATAAGTAAACCTAATCTGAGTGTACGTCCTCTTTGAAATATGTTTATTGCAAGATCAGAGAATCTTCCTTCTTACACATAGGATAAATGTAGTTGCAGTCATTCTTGGGAGCTAGAAAAATCGGACGAGAGAGGCAGTCTTGGAATCGGCTATTTGTTCTCGGAAGACACGGTCGTATATTCTCATCGAGTCTCGACATGCATGTCGGCGGAACCAGCTTTTCTGTAGCTTTCTGTATTTGCCGGACGTGCCGTACGACCCTTTTAAGGAATGGAGGTCTGGTGGTGTTCCGCTTCGCGACGGTTCTCTCTGTCAAATGGAAAACGCGCGAAGGAGATCGCTCTGGTTCGTCTGATGAAAAATTCATGGACGCATCGAACTGTTTGTTACGATTTTGATGCGTTTCGAAAATTTTGCCATTTTTTTCTCGTTTTATGTAATGCAGTGATGTATGTAATGTAATGATTAGTTGATAAGTGTTCTATTGGGCTAGGTACGTAGTTAAGCGTGTTGTTCATGAGTTGTTAATTACTGGGTAATCTTGCAAAAAAGGAAATGTTAGTGGTACTTACAGATAAAATGCATTGTCTTAACCTTATATAATTGTTACAATTTCAGATTATCTTGAAATTACAGGAAACGTCCTGTCTGCCAGTGGACTCGCGCCTTAGGAATCTCGTTGTAGACGATCCAGATAGAGAGACAACCCGCATTACACAAATGGCATCATAGAAGAAGTCGTAAGAAAAGAGATAAAGACTACTGAATGATCTTATTCTAATAACGATAAGTTACCCGTGTATGGAATTTTCCCTTAAAAGTATTCAATAGTGATTGTTATTGAAGATTTGTTCAACAATGTAGGTGCTTTGAATGTTACGTAATGATAATGTACCGTTGGATTTGTGGAATGTCTAAAATTTTAATTTAGATCTTGTAAAGTTGATATTTTATGGCGTGTCCTTTAATGTAATGAGTTAAATTATAAAAATGTCATATTTTTTAATCAATTGTTATAAAAAAAGTTCTTACGCGAATTTCATACTTTTTAATCAATTGATATAAAAAAATTTTCTTGCGAGAATTTCATACTTTTTAATCAATTGATGTAAAATTTTTTTCTTACGCGAATTGCATATCTTTTGAAGACTTAAAATTAAAAAGGAATTTCAAAAACATACCTACATCAGAGGGGGCTTTAAATAGTCTGACGTAAAGAAAGGTACGCGACACCAATACCCACGTATTGTGACAGATGAAAAATTGGAGGGCCCGCAGCATAGTAATAACCCAAAGAGGAGCGTGAAAACTAACACAGATATTCCCATTGAAATTCAGAGCTTCATATGTCAACATCCCGGCCAATAGTGCACAAGACCTTCTGGCATCTTCTAGGCCTAGTATTGACGGGTATTAGGCATGTTGAAAAAGAGCACGCCATAGAAGTGGAGAAAACCTCGTCGCACATGTGGCGTAGGCGTCGGCAAGGGGGCGTGTGCAGATGCATCTGGGGCGGTTTCTGGTCGGAACCGCGCCCTGGGGAGCGGCGTGGACAAATCGCCCTGCCGACGTGTCGGATGGCGGCGGGCCCTTCGCTCCGGGCAGCATCTGGAGAGGCGCCGTGCGCCGGGCAAGACAGCGGCCGGTGCTTCTGAGGAGGGGCGTGGCGGAACGGGAGGGGGAAGAGAAGGCAAGCGAACCCTGCAGGCTTTTCCCGCGACCTGCCGCGTCCGGTGCGCTCGTCCGCTCGCCCGCTCGCTCCCTCGCAGTGGGTCAGCGCGCCGCACTCGGCTGCGTCCAGGGGTCGCCAACCTCGCGGCTTCCTCGGATGCAGCGCTGGCTGTACCCTCCGCCTCATCTGAGGATGTTTGAATAAAACTGGGGTACCCAACATGAAAGGTCTCAAGGACCACAACTGAAACCTTTAATATGTTGCGGGCCATACTTTCATTACTAGGGTAATTCATACCTGACTTGCCCGAATTGTTGATCTCGGCAACTTGCCCAGCTGCTCTGAAAAGGGAGGGTGTGGAGTGAAACCATGCGTGATATCGTGCTGAAACATGCATAACGCAGTGAAGCACTTTAGGATGATTTTGAATTTCTGTATTTAGTAGAAAAGAAAATACCATAAATCTAAACTTAACAAATTTCTACATTGAGGCTAGTGTTGGCCTCGGAGGGAGCGTGCGTGCGTTAGACGCGCAATGTATTAACCCGACACGAATGGAAGATACTTTCACTTTTCACTAATAACCTGTCGCGGGCCACAGTAAATGGCACCGCAGGCCGCCGGTTGGACAGCCCTGGAATAAAACGTGATGGATAGACCTCCCATCGTCTATAGGACTTCTTCCCCGGATGGCCTCAGACGTCACGTAAATATCTCAGATGCTTATTATTAGCAATAAAATAATTCTAAACAATAAATAAAAGCATTCACCACAAACCTAAATACGTACTCAGTAGTGTAATGTAGAAAACTTCCCGTGGGTTACTTCCGAACAATATGTAAACAAAAGCTGTAAGGCCTTAAAGTGTAGCCACTACATCAAGACAAGAACAAAAAACAAACATGATGGCTGATGACGATCACTAAGACATCGAAAGTTGCTAATGTAATAAAGAAAATGTTGGCATTGACAATGTCTTTTATTCAAGTACTATGTTTGGAATGTCAACATCACTTTTCAACCAATATAGAAGGTGATGTTTAAACCGTTTTCATGATTCAGTCTTGTAACATCCCTTCCCTGTTCTTGGTGAGCGACAATTATTTTCGTCTACTTGTATTTTTTAGATTTCAGTTTATATAATATTATTCCAGTTAAGAGCTTTCCCCGACCAGTTTTATGTGGTTCTAGATAAAGTTTTAAAGCAATTGGAGACGGGCAGAAAATGACCTATGACGTTGAACATGCCTAAAACTATTATCATCAGCAGCATTTTTAGAGTGAGCATATTTTATTTTTGTAATGACTAGCGAGCAGATTGCTATTATTTTGCATATTTTTTCCGTTGCTTTAGAGCATAACTAAATGGAAATTTTTTAACATTTGGTTGGAATTAGATGCTATTTAGATTAATATGTTAATGCATATTCGCCCAATTTTTCCTGTTGGTGCATACTCCTAAAATAATGGGAGCATATTTTGCATATTTCGTTAAAATGGACTTATCTGTATAACGTTGCATGTTTTCATAGAATCTATTTATTTTTAAGCGTTTATTGATTAAAAAGCGCTAGTCACAATTTGAGTTTTATTGATATTAGATTTTTAAACCAGACAGAAAATATTAAAGAAGACGTACAATGTACTTCACTAAGATGAATATTTACTTCAATTATTTCTTCCGCGAAGTAAGCTAGATTATATTTTGTTTGCACAAAAATATGTCTTTTCATTCCAAGCATGCTTCTCCTGAATTTATCAAGAAAGATTTATACAGGAAATAAAATATTTTTAATTTTAATTACATATTAATGAACATATTTCAGAATTTTTAGGTCATAAATGCATATATTTAAAAGCATATTTCAAGATTTTTTAGGGAATACAAATCCTCTCCCTAGTAATGATGGAACATACACGATTAATGCGTTCCTTCTTTGCACCTTGGTTTTCAACAGACTTTGCAATGCGGTCTACGAAATTTTCAATGCGGTCTACGAAATTTTCAATGCGGTCTACGAAATTTTCAATGCGGTCTACGAAATTTTCAATGCGGTCTACGAAATTTTCAATGCGGTCTACGAAATTTTCAATGCGGTCTACGAAATTTTCAATGCGGTCTACGAAACTTCAATGCGGTCTACGAAACTTCAATGCGGTCTACGAAACTTCAATGCGGTCTACGAAACTTCAATGCGGTCTACGAAACTTCAATGCGGTCTACGAAACTTCAATGCGGTCTACGAAACTTCAATGCGGTCTACGAGGTCTTCAGTATAAAAGTTTGAAAGAATCAAGCGTCAGGGGATATACGTAGTATTACTGATACATATTCTCTAAGTTATATTCAGTTTCTGCATTCCCTGAGTTCAATGAAATATTCTAAAGCATTAGAGCCCGCGGCTTCAAGTACAAACTAAGAAAATGACGGCTCATAAAAAGCCTCATTATAATCTTTATTCTAGTAATAATTGCAACTATTATCACAAGCTTTTATAATGACAGTTATCAACTTTTTTTCAGTGTGGTAGAAATCAATAGGTTAATTAGTGTGTACGTGGCAAGGTATATATTACTTTCTCAAAAAACCTTCTCGTAACTGTCACTAACCCTTTAATTCTTCTGTGGGATCTTGTTTAATTTGTAACTGTCTTCTCCGTAAATAAGTCTGCAACCTTTCAAATGTCACCAGGCACTGATTCCATATTACAAGTTTTAATGGATAAAACAAACAGACGATATTTTGAAGCCACACAGCCTCATTCCATGATTACCCACTAATTGTTTCTAATCACAGCAAGAAATGTCTATATGAAATGTGTAAATTCTGAATAAAATGTTAAATTTTCCAGACCTATTTTTCAGTCGCTAGTAATGGAAGTAGGCTTTCAGGTTTTAACTGTGGCTAAGTCCTCCACTGGAAAACTACCCGCTCTGTGAGATAGCAATATCGGTTGGTGATATCGCATTAAATTTCATTCTATCTTTACTTGGTGTTTTTAATGGCCTTGCTGATCTAAATGTAGGCTTGTGCGAGGAAAAGGTTGCCGTTCCTCTTATTGTCTCCTAAATTGTTTCAAACATCCAAATAGTAAAAGGAAAGTTTCGTCCAGAAAATATGACGGAAAATATTTCTTACTTAAAGACAAAACGTTCATCACGTTGTTTCCTATCTTGGTGTTGATATTCTTTAATATTGGTACCATTAAATTACGATAGCTCCTCTGTTGGTGTTAGTGTCGTAAATAGTGGTTCCATCGAGAAACTTTACACTGGACCATACAAATTTTGTATGCGAGCTTTCTAAAAACTGAACGTGTTATGTAAAGGAATGTTGCATTGAGTCTCGTAATAAAAGTAAATTAACACAATTGGCCCCTTACTTGAAAAGTAATGTTTTTATAATATTTTACTGCTCATGAAAGACTTTCAGTAAATAGTTCCTATGTGGGATATTTTGAATGTATTGTGAATGAAATTATGAAACGATTCATGATACAAGTTTGCCTCAATAGCTTCTTAAATAAAATTATTTCACTATTCCCTACCTTATTAGTTCGTTTTTTACTGTAAAAATATTCCAATTATTGTCACATTGTATCTAGAAGAAAGATGTCAATGTTTTTTGATGATAAGACATGTCTAGTGTTTTATTTCTATGATATGCCCCCTACATTTCAAAAAAGTCTTTGGAATTAATTGGATGCCTGCATCCACTTGAACTGTAGGTATGGGCTGTACAAAATGTGATAAAAAGTGTGTGAAGAGATAAACAAAATTAAATAATGTAATTTTTTGAGACTTCATTCTCATCGGCCTTTCCTGAAGGACCGAGAATTGAGAACTCAAGGATCTGTAAACCAACATCGTCCATCTTAATATACCTCGACAGTGTGAAGCATGGTATTTACATTGGCGTATAACTCCTCGGATGTAGATATCTGTTCGGACGCGTACTAGAACCTGGAATCTCTTGAATACAACACCTAGGGATAGCCTTCCAGGTCGTAATAACGAATCAGATCACGCGAATAATAAGAGAAGTTGGCTGAGGGCACGGGGCAACGCCCCCCTTACCGTTGACCTTCTTAATTCACGTTAACGATGTGGGGCAAGGCAGGCGCTCCGGCGGCTCCAATTGTGCGCCGCGCCGGCGACCTCGGCGCTTCCATGTGGGCTCCCGTCCCACGCCCCGTCTGGAGACGAAGGCTCAGGAGAACGGCAATCCATGCTCGCGGAACGTGACGGGTTAAACGTGTGTCGCGGTGGCAGATTCAGGGGGGTGGGCACGGGAGACCTACTCCCCCACCCCGAAGCCAACAGTTCTTTTGTACCTTTACTCAATTTATTCAAAATAAATATCCTGTAAAGGATGATTCAGTCCTCGTTTAAAGTATCCTAAAAACACTTAATGAATAGTTTTTTCTCTCTCTCCCTACATATTCAATTGATAAGTAGGTAATAATAGCAACAAGGAACAATATTTCTGTGGTCACGGGGTAAAAGTTCTTAAGCCAAAAATCTTAGTTTGGAGAAAACAAGGGTTAGATTTTTGAGCCACCGCTTGTTCCTAGGCTAAACGCTGTTTCTTAATGGTTTATTTCTCGTTATGGAGGCAACATTTGAATTCGGGAATTTTACTAAAATAAAATATAAATATTTAATTTGTAGTTTCAGTCCTTAACCCAATTTTGCCAAAAATTGACTTAACGTTTACCCCGTGACCACAGATTTATTAATGTATATTTGGGCTACCTTTATGCAAAAAAATTACCAATGAACAAAAATATTTTTTTTCAAAATTTTGAATAGGGTTCACGCTAGTTTCAACTTAGTGTACGCCATCACAAGATGCTGTATGAACATTGAGGGCTGAATATAGAGCTATAGAGATATTGTCACATCATAAGCATTATTCTTATTATTAATATACTCTACTATTTTTTATTTCAAGCTAACAAATAAAAAAACTTCAAAAGAATTTATGGGGAAGTTAAACTGAAATTGCTCCCCCTCCCAAGAAACACTCTCTGGATCCGCAGGTAGGGATTTGCAATTAGTGTGGAATCTATTGTCAGGAAACTAATCGTTGTGTTTTTTCGCCGGAACGATAACCTCATTCGGTCCGTTCGTAAGAGAAAGAGAGAACAATGAAGAGGAACAGTTCAAATGCAGCTTACTTCTTACATCTTGCATCAACTTTTTAAAACCAAGGAGTCTTACTTATACAAGTTCTGATTAAATCCTAGGGACTTCTGGAAAACACACTAATTTGCTGTACGCATGATTCGAAATAATCGTTAATTTTTAGTAGGATATTGTAATAAAAGTTTATTCTCGAATTTTTTGAGTATTAAAATATACATGTTACAGAAATGTATTCAGATGAAACACAATAGAATTTTTCTAGTATTTATTTCAGGAATAGTTCTACATTTTGATACCTGTCGCGTGTCTAAGTGTCCTACGATCGAAATAATATTGTGTGACAATATATTGATATTTCTACCCGATTCAATTGTCACCTGGTGTCCGTCAATTCTGTCACGTAAAATGGATGATGTAGTCGATTTGCCTGGATTCGTACGAAATACCCGTTAAATTAACCATGGTTTAAAATAATGTCGGCACTTTCTTTACAAGGGAGACTAACATTTTGTCAGTTTCAATAATTGATTTTATGGGATACTTCATGACCACGCCAAAATCACAAGAACAAATGCGCCTACCGCAGAATTAGTGTACAACTCTAGCGAATAGTGTTTCCTATCACATTTAGTAATATTACGCTTTAAATGAGAATGAAAATCGTTGTGGATCTTCGTTGAAAACTCACATTGAGAATTTTCCTGGAAACTGAAGTCCAAGACTCCTGTAAATTCCTATTTCAACGTTTACAGGATGAAATACTTCAGGTGGAAAAAAACACACTACTGTATTTTTCAAACCATTAGCAATTAATAATTAATATAGATTTTTGATCTCAAAGCATATATTTCCGTAAAAAGTGTGTTTTTTGTTGTAATTTTCCAATTTCGTCGCAGCCTCTTTCAACGGAACTTCGTGTGCATTTCCAAGAATTGAAGCGCTTTTGAATATTCATTGCGAGTATCGAATGGCCTGCACTTCCGACGGCCGCCTGGGGGGTCGGATGACCGCTCGCTATCAGGGCTTCTTAATATGCACCCAATTTCGTCCATGAAATTTCAGTTTTTCGTCGTTTGTATACTTTTATATTATATTTTTCTTAAACAAAACTTCTTCAGCGCTCCCACTCAGTTTAACTGCAATCATCTGGACATTATAGGGAAAAACATGTAAGAAGCAACTGTTCAAAAACGAATTGTACCTCAGTTAAATGAGACATGAAATATTAATTCATTGTATTGAGAAGACGGAGGATTTGTGATTTCCTTTCCACCTGATACGACTCGCTCAAGATTTCTAAATTTCATGGACTACGATACAGCCGCCTCCACTATCCACGTCCGCCCGCCGCGTCGCGCGGATTTCACCGTTTCCTTCTCTTCTTCCTTCCTGTTCCTCTGGCCGTGGCCGTGGCCACGCGCGCGCCACGGTGGCGTCCCCCCCCCCAAGGATCGCCGGAAGGGGGTCGGCGCCTGGTGCGGGGGGCGCCGGTCGATATTCGCGCCGGTGCCCCGCTGCTGCCGCCGTCACCGCTGCCGCCTCCGCCTCCGCCGCCGCCTCCGCCGCCGCCGCCGCCTCCGCCGCCGCCTCCGCCGCCGCCTCCGCCGCCGCCTCCGCCGCCGCCTCCGCCGCCGCCTCCGCCGCCGCCTCCGCCGCCGCCTCCGCCGCCGCCTCCGCCGCCGCCTCCGCCGCCGCCTCCGCCGCCGCCTCCGCCGCCGCCTCCGCCGCCGCCTCCGCCGCCGCCGCCGCCGCCGCCGCCGCCGCTGCCGCCGCCGCCGCCGCCACCACCGCCACCGCCGCCGCCACCACCGTCGTCACCACCACCACCACCACCACCACCGCCACCACCATTTCCGTCAGCACTGTCACTAGCACTATGAATGCCACTGCCACTGCCACTATCACCGCCATCACCACAGCCACTGCCCACTATCAGTGCCATCACCCCAGCCACCGCCACGATCAGTGCCACTATCACCGCCACTGCCACTGGTGCTCCCACTTGAACTAGCGCGCGCTGCGCTCCGTCCCCCTCCCCCCTCTCCTTCACCGCGCGCAGCTTCTGCGCAGTTGTAGCGCCGGGTCACTTCCGCGGAGAGGAGCGGAGCGCCGCTGCGCCCAGGATCCCGATTCAAACCTGTTCGCGCGTCTCTGGCCCCGGGCGCAGCACGGCGCCGCGCGCAGCGGCGCGTTCAGAGGTCCTCGATCAGCAGTGTTGGTGCCCTATGGAAAGCCTGCGCGCAATGGAGCCGAATCTATTGTTTTGATTATATTCTTATTTATTTTAAGTTTGTTTGTATTTGTATTTATTTATAGAGTTACCTTGTAGTTCTCTATAATTTATAATTCGCCTCATATCGAAAGTGTTAAAAAATAAGCGTAAATGATTCTTCAATGTCCAGATGATTTCTTTTAGAAGGGCGCAGTATGACGAACGAAATGTTGACAACTGCGCCTGAGGATGCGGTATCTTCCAGACTAATTATCTACCTCGAAGTCCAAGTTTTCAAAAGCTACTTTATTTACATTGAAATATTGACGTTTTGAAGTTATGTTTGCCCTAACGTCATCGTTAGTATGATTCTTTAGAATTGCCATTAATGAAACTTTAGTGTAATACTATACTAAGTATAGTACTATGTATACTTTGGGAGAGGGAAATAGATCTCTGCGTACTGCTTTCACACGACATACTGTAGCTAAAAAACTACCTACTGAAAGTGCAGCTTCGTATTTGACAGGTCATATAGGTAACAAGATGATGATATAGAAAAATTATGATTCTCTGGCAGCCCCAAAAGAGTATAGTGGTGGTATTGTGAGAGATGATAATGAAAGGTACGACAGCGACGTAGTAACAAATTAGACAACAAAGTAATCAAGAACATTGACCTACATTCTTTTAATTTTCACTAATGCCCCATGTCGGTACCACTTTGTATTAGTATTGTTAAGTAGATGCGGGTATTTAAGTCCTAGATGGTAAATTCCTTACAACAGTAATTGTCCCTTGGAACAAAACCATCGACCCACTTCACAACGAATTTCTTGGAACCCACAGATCAATACGCTGCGAATCTGGCCATCAATTTTTGTTATCACCTACTGTTTCAAATCCCTGAGCTATCACAAGCTCGCCAAAAAACCCATTTACCAAATAAGAATCCAAAACAAATCACATATACCTGAAAATTTTGCTGATTTGTATCCAGACTGAGGACCGCCAAATGGCATTTCCTCCTGCTTTGTAACAATATTTAATTTTATGTTTAGGATTAATAAGTATGCCTGTAAATTCATATGAATCGTAACTTAAACGAACTAGGTATTTTTCTTAACGATTTACACTAATAATAATAATAGCAATAATAATAATAGCAATAATAATAATAGCAATAATAATAGCAATAATAATAATAGCAATAATAATAATAATAATAATAATAATAACCTACGCTATACAAAATTATATCATCGTGTTTAGCTCACAAAATGTTTCGTCATTGCGAACAAAATAACATCATTGCGCCTCAGCAAAAAGGCTGCAGCAGAGGATCAAAGGGCTGTAAAGAACAGTTAATAATTGACTCAGTTGTGTGTGGCCAAGCATATAAGAACCATCGAAATATATATATGGCTTACATTGATTATAAGAAGGCGTTTGACTCTGTACCACACAGCTGGCTATTGCAGGTCCTTAAAATAGACAAAATAGACACAAAAATCGTCAACTTTCTGTCTCATGTTATGTCAATGTGGTGCACAAGAATGATTCTGAATACCCCAAACGAAACTATAGAAACGGATGAGATTGCTATTCAGCGAGGTATATTTCAAGGTGACTCTCTGAGTCCGCTATGGTTTGTCTTGGCAATGAACCCGCTATCCAATATCCTGAATTCAACTGGATACGGCTATGCCATCAAGAATGGGACTCAAGAA
Organism: Acheta domesticus; assembly: GCA_031308135.1. Classification (NCBI taxonomy): domain Eukaryota; kingdom Metazoa; phylum Arthropoda; class Insecta; order Orthoptera; family Gryllidae; genus Acheta; species Acheta domesticus. Next base: position 99,154,574 of record JAHLJT010003656.1, on the reverse strand, counting down.
GCATACCGATTAAACCATCTTTCGTACATGGATGACTTGAAGCTGTACGCTGCAACAAATATGCAACTAGAACACCTCCTGCGAATTGTTGAAACATTCTCGAGGGATGTATGTATGGAATTTGGAATGGACAAATGTCGGACAATAAAAATAGTGAGAGGTAAAATTCAAGATCATGGATTCCAGCTAAAAAATGGACAGCTTATAAAGGCAATGCTTGCAGATGAGACCTATAAGTACTTAGGTGTCAAACAAGCTAGATGTGTTGATCATGCAACGGTTAAAAATGAACTGTCAACAGAGTTTGCAGGAAGAATCAGACAAGTTCTGAAGACATCACTCAATAGCAGGAATATAATCAAAGCAATCAACACATATGCTGTCCCTGTCCTCGGGTACTCTTTTGGGTTATAAAATGGAGTACAACGGAAATCGAAGGCCTCGAAAGAAAACTGCGCACATTGATGACTAAAGAACGCAAGCATCATCCAAAATCAGCAGTCGAAAGAATAACGTTGCCACGACATTTGGGTGGTCGAGGTGTAGTGGACATAGGCAACCAACAGTCCCAACATATAAAATCTCTACGAGAATTCTTCACAAGGAAGCAGAAACATCTACACTACATCGTGCCGTCTGTTTAGCGGACGGATGTACACCGTTGAAGTTAAGTCGTCTAGATTACAACGGAAATATTTATACAGAACAGCAAAAACTGGAAACGTGGATGGGCAAGCCTCTGCATGGAAAGCATCTGTATGCAATTAGTCAAGATCACGTCGACATGAAAGCGTCGAACTACTGGCTGATAGCAGGTCAGATGTTCCCAGAGACGGAAGGCACTATGCTTGCAATACAAGATCAAGTCATACCCACCAGAAGTTATCTGAAAGCAATCGTAAGAGATCCTGGGGTACAAGATGACAGATGTCGGTATGGATGCCAGGCACAGGAAAACATCCACCATATTACATCTGGATGCACTCATTTCTCGGGAACTGATTATAAACAACGCCATGATGTAGTTGGAAAGATCCTGCATCAAGAACTGGCTTACCAACACCAGCTTATAGAATGCAAGGTACCCTACTATAAATACGTACCTAATAATGTTCTTGAAAATGATGAATGCCGACTTTATTGGGACAGGACAATTCTCACAGACCAGACAGCCATTCACAACCGGCCTGATTTGGTTCTAGTAGACAAGACGAATAGGCAAGTCTACTTGATCGACATAGCCATACCGAACACAAAAACCTTCAAGAGAAGTATGTCGAGAAGATCTCAAAATATGCTCCGCTGGTTGAAAGTATTAAGAAACAGTGGCATATGGACCTCGTGAGAATTATTCCCATTGTCATCTCTAGCACCGCAGTAATTCCCAAGACACTGTTCCAAAGTTTAAAAGACCTGAATATCAATGTGAATATTATAAGACAATGCAAAAGGCTGTGGTTATCTCAACAGCAGGAATAACTCGAAAGTTTATGGGAGTAGGATAGATATGAATTCGTGACAAAAAGACGTCGATAAATACGCTTTGGTCTTGTATAACCTGTGTATTTGTCCTTATGATAAAAGAAAATAAACATTAAAATAAACTGCATAATAATAATAAATGCGGACACGACCTCTGTGTCACCCCTATTACTCTCACATCGCGAGGAAATACGGAACCCTGTGACAAAGATGTAGCCGCCACAGCTACGTAGTAATAATTTGAAACATTGACGTTCAAAGTAACCAAGTAAATATTCTACAACCTCTCATCGCAACCCCTGATCTTTTAGCAGGGGAGAAAATGCTAATATTTAACACCTCATAGCTATAGTTCCTCTCTTCACTGTATTTTCGCATGGTTTCACCTCATCGCCGCTCCGTTCAGAGTGCAAACGAGGTCTTGGAGAGTGGCGCGGCGGGCGGGCACCTGTGCGGCCACGCGCCGGGCCACGCGCCGCCCGGCCGCCTGCGATTGCCCGCATAGCGCGCAATATGCGGGCGCCGGCCGTTGCACAGTTGGCCGAGCATTTCACGACGTGGGCCTAAAACACGAAACACCACTCACATTTCTAGAGATATTTCATTTACTTGTTCAAGCGGCAATGCATTCAGGGGTGATAAACTAAGTTGTCACGAAAAACGAGTGTTTCAAAACTCAGAATTTTTGTGGTGTAAATGTGTGTCTTCGTAGTGTGAGAAATGCTGCTCGGAAGTACGAATCAAACTATTTTCAATATTTTATTTTATAACAGAAAACTCTACATTTTTTCTTTAAATTTTATTAGGAAAAGGTGCTCAAATGTCCACGACGCGATGGTCACTTTGCGGAGTTCTACATACACATTGAGTTTAATCTTTGATTTAATTGGCCTATTTCGACGTGTAATTTAAAAAGACGTGTCGTTCGAAGATACTGTACATTTCTTCAAGAATTAAATGGAATACGTAAATGAGAAATTTTATTGAACTGTCGAAGACACAATTTATAAACTTTATGTAAAGCTGAAGACGCAAAATATACGATAAACTATTACCATTGGTAAACCAAATGAATAGTCCCAGCTCACTTTTCTTTACAATTGACTAAGGCTGCCCAGCGTATTATCTGGGGTCAGTTTTTGCGGCACATGCATACGACAATGTAAGAAACAAACACGATGAAGAAACAAGCAGAAAAATATAAAAAAATCCATAGTCCTTGTTCCGAAAGGCATCAGACAAATCAAATAAAATTAGGTATTATCTTATCAGACTTTAAAATGTAATGTCTTCCTTTGTTCTCATTTTAGTGTGTTTTTTTTCGGCCGAAGCCAGGACGTCCAACCCTCAATGGCGTGGTGCACTGTATTTACAAACTAAAGTATGGCGAGCTCCTCTGATTTGGGGTGGAATGGATGCAAGGCCCTCCGAGCCGGCGCTCACAGTCCGAACGAAAACGCTAGGGCAAACTGCTGTGAATATGATAAATATGTATACGTTGGCAATATGTGTAAGGATTATACATTGTGTAAGGATTATACATAAGTAGAGGAATAAGGAGGAGGAGCGCTCAGAACGGAAGGGACAGATGAAGCAACTCCATCTCCTGAATTAATTGGGGCCCTGAAACTTTTTTCTTCAAAGCATATACAAAATATTTACTTATAATGCGAAATTACCTCTAGAAGTTATTTGTGTGGCGTGCAATTCTGCTTATGTATTCGCGGGGGGTGGGGGTCGATACTTCTGTTTGAAATAAGGGGCTCCCGTGGATTTATTGCTCCACCGCACTTGTTTTCTCTGAGCGCCCCCTGATAAGGAAGCCGATGTAACACTTCCATGCCCATTGGGTATCATGGGTAGTACTCGTGACCCTTGCAAGATGTTTAATTGGATGAAGGGGTTGAATGGAAACCTCAGTCATCCACGATCACTAAAATATTCTTGAAAATATTAACGAAGGATTAGGTAATGTGTACATTTTCGTGGAGCTCTATGGATACTTCTCATTAGAAGATTTTTATGAGATCAAGATTTGTTTTATGAGACTGTGATTCCGATCCGCGGTCAATTCTGAATCACTGACAGAGACGAAAGGGGTAGCCGCTAGACACGCTAATAAGGGCAATACATTTAGGTGGGTCAAGGACGTTTTTGAGGTTCCTCACAACCCCTCTTTCCTCATCCGTCTCTCCTCTTTTTCTGCATATGTTTGTGCAGTCGTCAAACTTTCGCGCCTGTTAATTGGAAAGAAATATGCAGTCTTGCCCTCGGAGTGCGGAATGAAAAGAGAGGAAGCGATCCGCCTGTATAAAGGCCCTCCGAAATACATTATAGAACGGTACTATACTGTTCGATAAATATTTCTAAAGGATTGACAGCCAGAAGAGGGGTGGGGGAGGGGGGAGGAAACGCGGCGTTGCCGCGCACGCGACAGGCATGTGGTTGCGGCCGCTCAGCTCAGGTCCAGGCACGACATGCTGGCGGTCACTCATTTTATGGCAAATGGGTTGCTCATTATGTTTAGTAGCCGTCCAGTTTAAATCCTCTAAACATACTACTAAAACACTGTAGAACTTACAAATTATATATTTCGTTTAATACCATTATTTAAACATTACGTACCTAATCGTATTATGTTTACGTAACGACAGTAACACTAATCTGAAGTAGTAGAGGCAACAAAACACAAACATAGAGCAAAGGAACCAAGAAAACGCAATTAATAAACCGGTTAAGAAACACATTGGGAGAAGTGATACAATACACTACAACTAGTGATGCACGAGATGACTTGCAGTTTAGCAAGTAGAGCAATAGAGCAGTAGAGCAATCATACGTTCACGAGGCTCACGCAGTAGAGCAATCCTATGTTCTCGAATGACCTTTGACAACTCCGTTGTAGTGTGATGAAAATCGAAGCTTTCGATTGGTTAACCAAACCCCGTCTATTTCGTAATCTAGTAGCTGTCAATCCTTTGGAATTAATCAGAGTGTAGGAAGTCGAATCCGTACGTTCGTCTCCACATGGGCCAGGCGCCCGCCACTGTCTGCCGCCATCGCGTGCGACTCCGCGGCGGGCGCAGCGACTAACAGGATGAGCGAAGCCCCTGCAGCGCCTTGCGCGGCTCCTCCCGCCCCTCCCCTCCCTCCCCTCCCCTTATCCACACCTCCCACTCATCACGCCCGCCCCGCCCCCTCTACCACGTTCGTTGCGCGGCACCGGCTCCTGCACCGGCATGGCGCCTCGTTGCTGTTTGCGACGTGCGGTTCTTTACACTATGATGTTGGTAGTAGTAGCAGCAACGGGCTCCACCCACCAGGCTCAATTAGCCCCTTATCTATTCCGGAACTCTTGGAGTTGTGACAATATTTGAGAAACGAAGTTGTTGTGGGCACCTTCATCTCTATAGCTTAGATCCCAGCACATATAGGTATAGAAGGGAATGCAAAAGCAGATAAAACGGCTAAAGAAGCGACTTCATTAGCAACAATGGATAAGAGTGTGAAGGGAATTCTCTCCGATATGAAAGTATACCTAAAAAAATGGTTACGAAACAGTGGAATGAAAAATGGCCGACTACCTTCTCCAAACTTCACCTCGTAAGGACATACGTTATCGAACCCGCTCTTCCTAACCTCCAACTCACTAGAATTCAACAAGTCCAAATTACCAGACTACGCATTGGCCACTTCAATCTCACCCACATTCACCTAATAAAAAAAACTGATTTATTAGCCTGTCCTAAATGTGGATCCCAAGTATCTACACCCTATTATTCTGGAGTGCCCTAAAGTAGCCCATATACTACAGTCCTTAAACTTAAAATACTCTTTATTTAATTCCTTTTCCTCCCCAGAAGAATGTTTACAATTCTTAAATTCTTAAAAATCTCAAAAATTGACACATTAATATATATACCCTCCTTTACCTTTTACCTACATCTCATCCAGTACAACCTTTCAAACGCATTATAAATAACAAAGACCTGTCTTTTGTAAATAAATAAAAAATAAATAAATAAATAAATGTCCATCCCAATGATGTAACAACCCAAAATATTGACACTTTGTAGCAATTTAATGTAATTGCATAATAGAGTGATTATATAGATGTATAATCTTATGTGAATTGTAAATTGATACTCGTGGTTGCTTATGACCCTGTTGTTTAAAAACGACCTTAAATAAATAAATAAATAAAAAAGTTTTTGTGATATTTTCAGTCAGATTTCATTGCATTATTCTTGCCCTTTTTATTGAAGTAGAAGTGATATAATTCTGTAGGAATACTTTTGGAAGGTGCCAGATTTGATTATTTTGGATTAGAGAACTACGCGTTGCGTCGCAATACTAACGGGGATGCCCATTTTAGTCCCTCATGCCTTTTTGTACTTTTCAGTAAAAAGAAAATCCTTTTATCTTACGATTATCTAAGTTATTTGCTGGAGTGTTATTGTGAGTATGCACTTTATTTTACTGAAGTTGCATTTTCACGTAGTTTATACGGACAAGCGAAGAAATATTAGTTGTCTTTTTCAAGTTCATAATTGGCGCACACACAATTCAAATCGTTCTCATGGAAACACTTCGCAACTGAAAATAATAATTCATGTATTTTAAACGTACTAAAGGACTTCAATGAAGTTGTCATTTTTGGATCAAAATATTTTGATGAATATCAATTTTTTAGGTATGTCAATTTAATAATAAATATTCCACTTGAGAATATATTAATACTCGTAGTAGTAAGAAAATATTGGTTAGGGGACATTCACTCCTAAACAAGATAATGTAGATTAATATTTATCTAAGTACGAAGATAAATTTGGATCATAAAATCCATAATGTAATACTTCTGAGGTAATTGGAAAAGAATGTAGCCAAGAAAACAATCTTATCAAAAAAGGAAAGAATATAGCTTCTGAGATAGTGGTTTGATACAAGGATCCGTAAATGATCTGTCACAGTTTACCACATGCTCTTCAAAGTTCATAGGATTTCATTTCAGAAAGGCCTGGTGTGTGGATATGTATATGTAATTTTTAAAAGTTGACAGTAATGAGTAACTTGGGTAAATGATGATCACAAGTTTATTAAGTTGGGCCAGTAGATCCACTCTTACTCCTTAACCACGAGGTTCAGACACAGGAAAACTGTTTGCAGATAAGTTAAAAAGGGTAGAAATAGCTCTTTCATAGTACATTTATTTATTTATTTATTTATTTATTTACAGGTTGTAACAAAGTACAAATAATGTTGACATTATTTCGCAGAAGACATAGTCTTGTGCGCGAACCTGCAATGACTAATCATGTATCATATATGTACCTGTTTCATTTATCAATTTTTGTAGAAAAAACAAAATTAAAGAAAAATGAAAATTATAAAATGAAAAATAATATAAAATATAATATAATTTGAGACATATTCAGACATTATTTCTTAGTCACTGCATGGGTTGATAGAATGATGCAATTACTGAATCATTCAAATCAATAATCCAGGATCTGATACGCTTTCGTTGTCCTCGTGTATTAACATCACAATTTTTGAGTTCTGTACTCAACGCGTTGAATATTTTGTAACAAATATAATAATGCCGACGTCTACTAATTTCTTTATGAATTTTTTCGGAATGATATCTGTGTTCCTCTTTGTCGCTGAAATAGTTTTATAATCATTATACATAGACTCAAAGTTTGTTAATAACGCTTTTTCTATATAAAATTTCTTCACGCTGATTATTTTATTTTCTCTAAATATTATTTCCGATGAGAATAGTTTGCTTTTATTATAAATGATCTTTATAATTCGTTTCTGTATGTCAATTAACGCTTTCATATTATTATCGTAAGCTCCACCCCATGCTACAATACCACAGGTTGCTATGGACCAAAACAATGCATAGTATATAGACATCCATTGCTTAGTATTAAGTATGGATCTCAACTTATAAAAGATATAAATCAAGTATCTAACCTTTTTTACAATTTGTTGAATTTGATGACTCTATTTAAAATTACAATCAATATAGATCCCCAAATACTTAGCAATCGATGTTCTATTCATATCAGGACAACTACAATAATTAGTATCGCATGAAATTTTATGTATTTTTATCACACAATCGACAGGAATGCTATCTAGATAACTACCATAAGTTACATAAACAGTTTTTTGGATATTGAGTCTTAAGTAATTATCTTTTAGCCATATAGTTATCAATTTCATATTTTGTTCGGCTCGCCCAAGAACCTCAGGCCACGTTTTGCCATTAATAATTACATTATGATTAAATCTTAACCTGGACTGGAATGGTACAGCATCGTTGCCTTTTAGTAAATTTATGCTTAGAGCAAATTTATTAGAAGTTTGTTGCATTTATTCTGACAGCTTTTGCTCTCAATTTCTCCTAAACGCCCCAAATCTTTCCCATTCTTTATTCGTTTGTCTTAGGGGCCATCCATAAATTACGTTAGGGGGGCGAATCTCTCGTAATCTTCCGTGAGGGAGAGTGGGGGGGTCTCGGCAAATATCACACTACGTACTTCTTTCGCTAAAAACAGTGCTAAATTACGAGAAAACGGAGACAAGTGAAACTCGTTTCTATACTAAAATATGGCTAATTTTTGCTCAACGTTTTTTATCGTGGTTTCGTGAATGCTCCAACAAATAGCACAGTTTACTGAGAAAAAGAATCCAACAAAAATTACCAAACTTTTTATCATTAACGTGGGAGTAGAAGGGGGAGGGGGTCGAGCCAAATCTCATGACATCTCACCAAGGGTGGAGGGGGAGTCGAAAAATGGCCAAAATCGCCACACGTAAATTATGGACGGCTTCTTAGCGTCACGTTGAATCAAAATTGATACAACGAAATGGGAACGCAACATTACGTCTTCATCCGTTTTAGGAAGACTTTGAGGGAGCGGTGAATATGCTTCTTTCCCGCATAGGAAACTATCGACTGTTGGAAGTTTAGTCTTTGATACCTCGTGTATCAATTTTCAACATCAATCGATAAGAATGATGGATGTTTCTTTTTTTCACTTGACGCTCTCGTCGAGTGGCAGATATTCAGTTGCGCTCGCTGCCTTGGCAACGGTCTCCTGCGTCGTCTGAGCGCCTCGTCGCTTCGAGTTTGCGGGGTGGGGAAGGAGGAGGAAGGGGGCGTGGTCGCCTCCGCGCGGAGCCCATACGCGCGTGCCGCCGCTCCGGTGTTGAATCCTAATGGAAATGGGAACGTGGCTCCCTCCAATCCTTCGCTGAATTTTTTGGCTAGTGATTTTGGACTCTTCTAAGGTCGTGATGTTAGTTCCGTACGTGTAGCGCATGTTGTATTGTGGGGAGGTGGCAAGATCCAGCGCCGATCTGCCGACGGCTGGCGTGGTTTTCCCTCAACCTGGTATCTCCCACCAGCGTGGCACCTCCCCAGCTGAGACAAGCTGTAGGCCGAAGATCGGTCTCCGACATGTGTGGTGTTGCAGTGGCGTGAGTGTGTGTGTGTGTGTGTGTGTGTGTGTGTGTGTGTGTGTGTAATAGGTTAGGATAGGACAAGAAAACGAAAGGAAAGATCTCGCGCGGTCCCTGGCTCGTTTGTTAGGGTACTGCTCCGGTATTCTCCTGGTGTTAATCGGAGAAACCACGGAAAATACCGGTAAGAGCAGCCAGCCGCCACAATTCTCCTCCAGACAGCAGCTGAATTCGACCCAGTTGACAAGCTAATGTCGAAAATCCTTCCACCGTCGGGACTCGAACCTTGGACCTCAGAGTCACTGCAGTGACATCAATTGATGCCCTGAACCACCTCTCCCAGTCCTTTACTGAAAGTTATTCAATTTATCGCTTGTCAAATCTAACTTAGGGAGGGTCCCTCCATGACCCAGAGCCGAAATCCGCGAACTAACATAGTTTGCAACAATTTACAATTTTATAAACATATTCGAAATGTGCCCTAGAACGACCGCAAATTGTGCCAGAGATGGGAATTGCAAAATAGCAATTCGACAGAAGTTACAAATTGATTGTTGAAAGTTGATATAGTTGTTGCTAAAGTGCTAAATATTCATTGGACTATTGACAGTAATTCTTCACTGAAAACTCCCGGTAAGAAATGTTTCTGTCCGTCGACAGCGAGAGATGACGGTGTTTCCGCTTCGTTCGAAAACAAACGAGGCCTCGCCTCGTTTAATTGAAAGAGAAAATACCATACACATTGTTGCGTTACATTTAAATGAGTATTTCCATTAAAATGTTCCAATTACGTTTAATTTCAGATTAACAAATTTTCACTTTCGGGTATTCATGTATCTGCGGTGATCTTTTAGACGACGCCGTTCACAGCTGAATTTTTAACGACCTCCATTTCAGCCATTTATTTCATTCCGCTCCTTACGCAGTACTAGGGACCGACAGTGTGACAGAGGAATATTTTATTAGCCACAACGCCACGTACAACTGAAGTAGAATTAGAGAGCGGTGAAGCGTTATAGAATTTTGCTCATTGAAATCGTTTAGGCTCGGTTTTTCGTTTGTCGTAAATCTGCGACATGGCTTTACTTCCCTTACGGATGATTTGTTTGGCCCTTCTTCCTTTTCATGCTTCGAACTCGTAACGGTTCGCGCATTAGATTGTTGTATCTGCGTTGCACCACCGAAGATAGCTAGGTCGAAGTCACCTTCTGGCTGGAGGAGAATTGTATGGGTCGCAGCCGGCTGCTCTGATCGGTAGTTTTCCGTAGTTTCTGCGGATGTCGGAGTCGAATGCCGGACAGTTGAATGCCGGAGCAGTACCCTTACAAACGGCTACGAACCATGTGCGATATTCCCTTCCTTTTCCTTGCCCTCTGGTCACCCATTATTTTCACGCACTTACAAACACTACACTACCTCACATGAAGGGAGCTTGGAGCTTGTCCCGGCTGGGGAGGTGCCCTGTTGGTGGAAGATAACGGAATTCGGAAAACCTCGCAATCCGACGTATAGATAGGCACCGGATTTCACTATTAAGCAGGGAAGGATCAGTCTCACCCCTTGAAAATCATGCATCACACTTACGAGCCTAATGACCATAGCAGTTGACTTGTAAGGAAACACAAAATAATCAATCAATTGAAGCTTCCATTTTCTTTTTATTATTTCAGAAGGTATTTTTGGGTCGAGTCCGACATGAAATTTCCCCTCCCAAAATAATACCTCTCCGAGTCGCAACCGTCCCCTCCCCCGCAGGCGAGAAGCTTAGGCTGCGTGTGAACTGCCTCCGGTCGCGAAACCGCTGGTTGGACCACTTCTTGGTTCGCTGCTTACGGTTTCATTCAGTCTGAAACTTCGTTGTAAACTAGCGTAAACGCGAAAGCCAAGCATGTTATTCGATGGAAGCATTCAGAAGGGTGAGCCTACCAGGAAACGTGAAATATAAACATGAGACGACTCTGCGAAAGATTCTTCACGTTTACTCCAAAGTTTTCAGTTTGCTTCAACGTCGTAGATGTATGATCATCGACGGGGATTTTATTTCGGTAAATTCCTGTTATTAACTTTTGTAAGTCTGACAAATCGGCGAATTGTTTTACGACATTTGGAATTTGGAGACTATCTAAGCCATCTGGCAACTCTGTAAATGATTTCATATAAAATAAATTGTATTTATTTAATACACTATAAATATTAATAAATAATTTTGGGGCTGAGTATTTATTACATTGATAAGTTATTTTATCGCTTTCATTATGACTGGTTCGTATATGTCAATGTTAATAGCACACGTTTAAGTTTTCGTGTCTTTGTTAACCTTCGTGTCTTTGTTGTGAATGATTCGTGAAGAGTCCGCCCAAATGTCATAAAATACATTAGTATTATGTAGGAAATGGGACTTATATTTAAAAAATCTCAGTATAACAAAAGAAGGTATTTGGTGTTACGCGAGAGCAAGATACTGTTTCTGTTTAAACAATGACGAGAAAAATGAAAGTGTTCGTTCAGTTTTCTTCTAGTATACAAGAGTTCTCTTGGTGATCGGATAATAATAGCTGAGTGATGTCGAGGTCTTTGTAAAGCGTTTTGTCATTACCCATGAGGCGATACAGAGACTTGTTAAAGTTTTAGTTGCAAACTTCGAACAATTTCTAGATTCGATTTGCTGACAGAACAGTCATAAGACTTTTTGTAATTGCGTTGTAAATGAGTACTTTGTTGAATAACCGTAGTTTTAATTTTTGGTTGATGAGACGTGACAATTTCAATATTTTAGGTTGGCTTCTCTTTGATACGCATTTTCTAAGTTAGCCGTTTATCTAAATGTAGCCCAAGATATTTTGTAGTCTCAGATTCGACGAAATGTTTAGTCATTCATTCGGATAATTTGCTGATTTTGACAGACCCAAGCTTGAATTGGTTCGTCAATGCATCAAAAAAGAAATGACCTTGAAACACTGACCTTTTAACCATTCTACCTTAAATATTAGTATTTATAAATTCGTGTTTATTATATTTCAATTTTTGGTCTGTTAATACGATGCCTCAATGATGGCAATTTTCATTTGGATATTATCTCTCCGCAGAATTGTTCGCCTATATATTCAAGACTTTCAAGATTCTGAAGTGGAAGCTTTTGATCGAACACTTAGCTTACAACTACTTGGGTTGATAATTTCTATTTGTGGTCTCATCTTTATCATTCCTCCAAAGACATCAGTCTTCACCGCAATTTTCAATGGCCTCTAGAACTAAATTTAGTTCTGAATGAACGCGGTATGATGAGAATAAAACATTTTGGACAAAAGGTTAATGAAATCGGTTTTATCGCCAAATTCGAGTTGAATTATATTTTAAGAGGCCGATAGCGTGATATATGACTTCGTGAAGTGACTGAACTAAAAACACATTCTTTCAACTGTGTTCCGAGAGCCGTTTACACTATCCTGTGGAATGTAATGCGTTTCCATATCATGTCACTTTTAGAAGTAATGTTGACTGCTCCTGTCCATTGTCGCTGAGAACTTTCTCGACTCTCCCTTGCACGCCATTGCTGCTCCCGGAAGCATGTTCGACGGAGAAATGTCTCACGCGCTAACAACACGTGCCACCACACACGTCCCGCCCACTCTTCCTGGGTGATGTGGGCGCTTCGTTGTGATTCATTACGATGGTGGCGGAAGCATCTATACACATGTTTCGCTACACATTTTAATCTGAATGAGTAAACGATGTGAATGAATCACTGTGATTCTGCGTGATTCATGATATCGTTTTGCCATTAGAATGGAAGGAGTTCTGTGCATTAATTTTGAAGACATTAGGAATATGCGCTGACATCGCTTTGGATGACAGTATTTACTGCTGTAAATTCAGCGATTTATTTTGTGCATCGATAACCCCCGTTCTTTCTTTGAGATGCAATTATTTTTAAAAGTGTTTACCTACTTGGCAAACGAATTAAGTTGTTTTTTGTATGATACATAGATTATCAAAAATGGATGCCTTATCCCCGTAGATCTGGCGAGCTGAAATAAGGTCACAGGACTGCTTTTTAAGCATGGGAGGGGTATTCGTCGTCCTGTAGATTAGCCAAGATATTGTCTGACGTACATTTGTCCATTAAGCTAATCGGAGATTAAATCCAACGAAACAATACCAATTGTACGTGAATAAAATATTTTGTGGGCAATACGTGGTTTATAGAGGCTTGTTTAACTTTTTCAACACTATTTTTAAACGTGTGTGCTTGAGAGTGAGTCTTGTTCTCATTTAGTACGAGAAATACGCTATTTGTAATACAAATGAGAAAGTATTTGCCATGTAAATGGCACTGCAAACAAAATTGTGAAAATGCGCCCCCATCGATCTCTCCTTGTCCGCTGCTCTGTCGGCGTCAGATGTCTTTCCTTAAAACACACAAAACTTTCCCTTCTGCACCAACTAGGACACTCTTGTGCGCTTAATAAATACTGGAATATACTTGTTAAATACTGAATGCGGATTTGAAGACTGGTAATGCGTACCGGTAATGTGATTTCTGTCGATATTTGAACTTGAGGGAAGAAAGTACTATAGTACATTTTTTAAATCAATAGACGGAGAGTGTCGTTACAACAAACTTCAATAAGTACGATATCTTTAATGATATGCGATCTCAATCAAGGAAAGTTTCCTCTGAACTTCATATAGAAACGAATTGCTTTCTTGAATATGATTTGTGTACATGCATTTATTTACTACGACTAAATTATCCATATGTGATTTGTTTCTTTATTCGTTAGCCATAAGCTAAAACATTTCAATTTTATAAAATTGAATTATAAACCTCACGTATTGTTTCTCTTTTTGTTCCAGGTGAGTTCTATTTGCTAAGAAAGGTGATCAGTTTAAAGAAAACAATGAAGTTAACACATAATGATAGTGAGTATTAATACCCAGTTTCAATTAAAATACTTAATATGATCCATGTCAAAACTGAAGTAAAGTAAAGGACATTTAACTTTCTACACATTAAATATCCTGGAAAAGAAGTGTCAGAGCTGTAGTCTTTATCATATCAAAATTTACTTGAAATGAATTACTACCAGGTTCAACTATCATAGTTGTATTTTTCTTGCTAGAATTTGAGTGAGAATGAATATTGGTTCGTTATCTGACCTTACGCGAGACGAATTACTTTCATTTTTAAATCGTTAATTTTGTCTTTCAGTATTTTGTAGGTTATTTACTATATGAACTGTGGATTTAAAAATTGGGGAATGGTTGGTTTCTAGGAATGATACGTGGGGGATGTCTTTCATGTTTTTATTTGTATGTAATTTTATGAAAGAGGCGCTAGAATTTGCATTACCATTTCGAAGTAAGGTAACGTAGATTTTACGCTGTAAATATAATACGTCATTCCACGCTAGAACCGAACCCACGGCCTTGAGTCAACTATGTATACTAGGTTGAATCAACTATTCTTGTGTTCTCAGTGTAGATTACGTAAGAGTAAATAGATTTAAATTGTCACATGGGTAGCTTCTCAACTGTTTGCTTGGTGTTGCCAGCGAATATCCAGTTTCCATATAAAAACTCATGTCAGAATTCAAAACATTAAAAGTGTTCTATAAATTTTCAACGGACGATTCTAAATTTTTACTAAAATAAAACATTTAACACCAACCACATTATTGCCTTCATCAGGGTTTGAATGAAATAATTGAGATTAGGAAATAAACGTGTTTTCTCGAGACTTGCTATCCATTCCATTTCAAGATACATTACTTAATATTGAATTCATTAATTGAGAGAAAATGTTAGTTTTTTTTGCTTATTCTCCATAAGAAAAATCTATGAATTTTGTTAAATTCGCTAGGAAGTATTCTACTTTAAGTAGAAATGGCATGATTCCATAACACAAAATTTGAATTCATTTAGTTGTGATTATTGATGAAAGTCTCGATGATTATTATATGAAAATTTATTGCTAATAATAAAAATTCTTAAGGAGAATGTTTAGTCAGCACAAATGACTTAATAGGAACGAGTATTTACATGTAAATGGGTTTTCAAGATTAAATTTTAGAGCCTTGGTAGACGGTGAGAAGTTCGTAAACAAAGCATTGTATGCTGTCTATGTGGTCCCAGCGCCGGACTTGTAATCTCAACACTCCTGTTTGCCGCACGCTATTAATTCTCGCTCGACGCGTTTTTTTCCTCCCCTCTGCCCGTCTCTCGGCTCCCTTTCAGCCGTTTCCTGTTACGCGGTCGAAACGAAATCCGCTCGCGTGTTTTTTTTTCTTCCCGCCGGCCGCGGCGACGGCGGCGGTGGCGGTTGCCGCGACCGGTGCGGGGGCGGTACGGCGGGCCCTGCTGCATTGTGCGGCTGTAATTGGGTGGGAACTTGACCCAGAGGCAGGGCCAAGGATTTCAGGGACCCGCCGCGCCACTCCCCCGCGTCCCCGCACCCTTGTCCCACGCGCCGCCCCCGTCCCCGCCGCCGGCGACGCGCTCTGGTGCGCTTCCGGAGGCGGCGCTGGGAACCGCCTTCGCCCACGCCGCCCGACGCGCCGCCGCAACGCCCGCTTTATCGCCACGGCCACCTGGCTCTCGGGCTCCGCGCAGATTTATCGCAGGGGGCCGCGCGCGGACGTGGAGTACGTACTGCAGGGGCCTTCACGAAACACCTGTTGCATTGCTTTATTGATGGATTATTTTGTCATTTATTTATTTACTTACTTATCGTTCATAGATTTGTCGTTATTTATTTATTTATTTACTTATCGTTCATAGATTTGTCGTTTATTTATTTATTTCATTATTTATTTGTCATGTAATTATTTACTTATTCGTGAGTAAATATCGTAACACTGATTTTATGTGATGGCTGTCAAGGCTAACGTCGGATCAAATGTAGGGTCTATCGTGTGTAAATGTTTTCATGAAGTTGAAGGAAATCATGTCTGTTGTAGAAAGGTGTAGTCATTTGTGAAGCTAGGGCGAAATGAAGGGTTCTAGAAAGAGAGATTCTAGT
>JAHLJT010003656.1:99083259-99137595 GCA_031308135.1 Acheta domesticus | reverse complement strand
CCCAGCTGAGACAAGCTGTAGGTTGAAGATCGGTCTCCGACATGTGTGGTGTTACAGTGGCGTGTGTGTGTGTGTGGTGTGTGTGTGTGTGTGTGTAATAGGTTAGGATAGGACAAGAAAACGAAAGGAAAGATCTCGCGCGGTCCCTGGCTCGTTTGTTAGGGTACTGCTCCGGTATTCTCCTGGTGTTAATCGGAGAAACCACAGAAAATACCGGTAAGAGCAGCCAGCCGCTACAATTCTCCTCCAGACAGCAGCTGAATTCGACCCAGTTGACAAGCTAATGTCGAAAATCCTTCCACCGTCGGGACTCGAACCTTGGACCTCAGAGTCACTGCAGTGACATCAATTGATGCCCTGAACCACCTCTCCCAGTCCTTTACTGAAAGTTATTCAATTTATCGCTTGTCAAATCTAAAGTAGGGAGTGTCCCTCTATGACCCAGAGCCGAAATCCGCGAACTAACATTTTTTGCAACAATTTGCAATTTTATAAACATTCGAAATGTGCCATAGAACGACCGCAAATTGTGCCAGAGATGGGAATTGCAAAATAGCAGTTCGACAGAAGTTACAAATTGATTGTTGAAAGTTGATATAGTTGTTGCTAAAGTGCTAAATATTCATTGGACTATTGACAGCAATTCTTCACTGAAAACTCCCGGTAAGAAATGTTTCTGTCCGTCGACAGTGAGAGATGACGGCGTTTCTGCTTCGTACTTAAAAAAACGAGGCCTCGCCTCGTTTAATTGAAAAAGAAAATACCATACACATTGTTGCGTTACATTTAAATGAGTATTTCCATTAAAATGTTCCAATTACGTTTAATTTCAAATTAACAAATTTTCACTTTTGGGTATTCATGTATCTGCGGTGATCTTTTAGACGACGCCGTTCACAGCTGAATTTTTAACGACCTCCATTTCAGCCATTTATTTCATTCCGCTCCTTACGCAGTACTAGGGACCGACAGTGTGACAGAGGAATATTTTATTAGCCACAACGCCACGTACAACTGAAGTAGAATTAGAGAGCGGTGAAGCGTTATAGAATTTTGCTCATTGAAATCGTTTAGGCTCGGTTTTTCATTTCTCGTAAATCTGCGACATGGCTTTACTTCCCTTACGGATGATTTGCTTGGCCCTTCTTCCGTTTCATTTCGAACTCGATGCGCTTCGAACTCGCAACTCAGATACAACAAACTAATGCGCGAACCGTTACACCACCGAAGATAGCTAGGTCGAAGTCACCTTCTGGCTGGAGGAGAATTATATGGGCCGCAGCCGGCTGCTCTGATCGGTAGTATTCCGTAGTTTCTGCGGTTGCCGGAGTCGAATACCGGACAGTTGAATGCCGGAGCATTACCCTTACAAACGGCCACGAACCATGTGCGATCTTCCCTTCCTTTTCCTTGCCCTCTGGTCACCCATTATTTTCACGCACTTACAAACACTACACTACCTCACATGAAGGGAGCTTAGAGCTTGTCCCGACTGGGGAGGTGCCCCGTTGGTGGAAGATAACGGAATTCGGAAAACCCCGCAATCCGACGTATAGATAGGCACCGGATTTCACTATTAAGCAGGGAAGGATCATTCTCACCCCGTGAAAATCATGCACCACACTTACGAGCCTAATGACCATAGCAGTTGACTTGTAAGGAAACACATAATAATCAATCAATTGAAGCTGCCATTTCTTTTTATTATTTCAGAAGGTATTTTTGGGTCGAGTCCGACAGGAAATTTCCCCTCCCAAAATAATACCTCTCCGAGTCGCAACCGTCCCCTCCCCCGCAGGCGAGAAGCTTAGGCTGCGTGTGAACTGCCTCCGGTCGCGAAACCGCTGGTTGGACCACTTCTTGGTTCGCTGCTTACGGTTCCATTCAGTCTGTAACTTTGTTGTAAACTAGCGTGAACGCGAAAGCAAAGCATGTTGTTATTCGATGGAAGCATTCAGAACGGGTGAGCCTACCAGGAAACGTGAAATATAAACATGAGACGACTCTGCGAAAGATTCTTCACGTTTACTCCAAAGTTTTCAGTTTGCTTCAACGTCGTAGATGTATGATCATCGACGGGGATTTTATTTCGGTAAATCCCTGGTATTCACTTTTGTAAGTCTGACAAATGGGCGAATTGTTTTACGACATTTGGCATTTGGAGGCTATCTAAGCCATCTGGCAACTCTGTAAATGATTTCATATAAAATAAATTGTATTTATTTAATACACTATAAATATTAATAAATAATTTTGGGGCTGAGTATTTATTACATCGATAAGTTATTTTATCGCTTTCATTATGACTGGTTCGTATATGTCAATGTTAATAGCACACGTTTAAGTTTTCGTGTCTTTGTTAACCTCTTGTGAATGATTCGTGAAGAGTCCGCCCAAATGTCATAAAATACATTAGTATTATGTAGGAAATGGGACTTATATTTAAAAAATCTCAGTATAACAAAAGAAGGTATTTGGTGTTACTCGAGAGCAAGATACTGTTTCCGTTTAAACAATGACGAGAAAAATGAAAGTGTTCGTTCAGTTTTCTTCTAGTATACAAGACTTCTCTTGGTGATCAGATAATAATAGCTGAGTGATGTCGAGGTCTTTGTAAAGCGTTTTGTCATTACCCATGAGGCGATACAGAGACTTATTAAAGTTTTAGTTGCAAACTTTGAACAATTTCTAGATTCGATTTGCTGACAGAACAGTCATAAGACTTTTTGTAATTGCGTTGTAAATGAGTACTTTGTTGAATAACCGTAGTTTTAATTTTTGATTGATGAGACATGACAATTTCAATATTTTAGGTTGGCTTCTCTTTGATACGCATTTTCTAAGTTAGCCGTTTATCTAAATGTAGCCCAAGATATTTTGTAGTCTCATATTCGACGAAATGTTTTGCCATTCATTCGGATAATGTGCTCATTTTGACAGACTCAAGCTTGTATTGGGTTCGTCAATGCATCAAAAAGAAATGACCTTGAAGCACTGACCTTTTAACCATTCTACCTTAAATATATATTAGTATTTATAAACTCGTGTTTATTATATATCAATTTTTGGTCTGTTAATACCATGCCTCAATGATGGCAATTTTCATTTGGATATTATCTCTCCGCTGAATTGTTCGCCTATATATTCAAGACTTTCAAGATTCTGAAGTGGAAGCTTTTAATCACTTAGCTTACAACTACTTGGGTTGATAATTTCTATTTGTGGTGTCATCTTTATCATTCCTCCAAAGACGTCAGTCTTCACCGCAATTTTCAATGGCTCTAGAACTAAATTTAGTTCTGAATGAACGCGGTATGATGAGAATAAAACATTTTGGACAAAAGGTTAATGAAATCGGTTTTATCGACAAATTCGAGTTGAATTGAATTATATTTTAAGAGGTCGATAGCGTGATATATGCCTTCGTGAAGTGACTGAACTAAAAACACATTCTTTCAACTGTGTTCCGAGAGCCGTTTACACTATCCTGTGGAATGTAATGCGTTTCCATATCATGTCACTTTTAGAAGTAATGTTGACTGCTCCTGTCCATTGTCGCTGAGAACTTTCTCGACTCTCCCTTGCACGCCATTGCTGCTCCCGGAAGCATGTTCGACGGAGAAATGTCTCACGCGCTAACAACACGTGCCACCACACACGTCCCGCCCACTCTTCCTGGGTGATGTGGGCGCTTCGTTGTGATTCATTAGGATGGTGGCGGAAGCATCTATACACATGTTTCGCTACACATTTTAATCTGAATGAGTAAACGATGTGAATGAATCACTGTGATTCTGCGTGATTCATGATATCGTTTTGCCATTAGAATGGAAGGAGTTCTGTGCATTAATTTTGAAGACATTAGGAATATGCGCTGACATCGCTTTGGATGACAGTATTTACTGCTGTAAATTCAGCGATTTATTTTGTGCATCGATAATCCCCGTTCTTTCTTTGAGATGCAATTATTTTTAAAAGTGTTTACCTACTTGGCAAACGAATTAAGTTGTTTTTTGTATGATACATAGATTATCAAAAATGGATGCCTTATCCCCGTAGATCTGGCGAGCTGAAATAAGGTCACAGGACTGCTTTTTAAGCATGGGAGGGGTATTCGTCTTCCTGTAGATTAGCCAAGATATTGTCTGACGTACATTTGTCCATTAAGCTAATCGGAGATTAAATCCAACGAAACAATACCAATTGTACGTGAATAAAATATTTTGTGGGTAATACGTAGTTTATAGAGGCTTGTTTAACTTTTTCAACACTAAGTATTTTTAAACGTGTGTGCTTGAGAGTGAGTCTTGTTCTCATTTAGTACGAGGAATACGCTACTTGTAATACAAATGAGAAAGTATTTGCCATGTAAATGGCACTGCAAACAAAATTGTGAAAATGCGCCCCCATCGATCTCTCCTTGTCCGCTGCTCTGGCGGCGTCAGATGTCTTTCCTTAAAACACACAAAACTTTCCCTTCTGCACCAACTAGGACACTCTTGCGCGCTTAATAAATAGTGGAATATACTTGTTAAATACTGAATGCGGATTTGAAGACTGGTAATGCGTACCGGTAATGTGATTTCTGTCGATGTTTGAACTTGAGGGAAGAAAGTACTACAGTACATTTTTTAAACCAATAGACGGAGAGTGTCGTTACAACAAACTTCAATAAGTACGATATCTTTAATGATATGCGATCTCAATCAAAGAAAGTTTCCTCGGAACTTTATAGAAACGAATTGCTTTCTTGAATATGATTTGTGTACATGCATTTATTTACTACGACTAAATTATACATATGTGATTTGTTTCTTCATTCGTTAGTCATAAGCTAAAACATTTAAATTATATAAAATTGAATTATAAACCTCACGTATTGTTTCTCTTTTGTTCCAGGTGAGTTCTATTTGCTAAGAAAGGTGATCACTTTAAAGAAAACAATGAAGTTAACACATAATGATTGTGAGTATTAATACCCAGTTTCAATTAAAATACTTAATATGATCCATGTCAAAACTGAAGAAAAGTAAAGCACATTTAACTTTCTACACATTAAATATCCTGGAAAAGAAAGGTCAGAGCTGTAGTCTTTATCATATCAAATTTTACTTGAAATGAATTACTACCAGGTTCAACTATCATAGTTGTATTTTTCTTGCTAGAATTTGAGTGAGAATGAATATTGGTTCGTTATCTGACCTTACGCGAGACGAATTACTTTCATTTTTAAATCGTTAATTTTTGTCTTTCAGTATTTTATAGGTTATTTACTATATGAACTGTGGATTTAAAAATCGGGGAATGGTTGGTTTCTAGGAATGATACGTGGGGGATGTCTTTCATGTTTTTATTTGTATGTAATTTTATGAAAGAGGCGCTAGAATTTGCATTACCATTTCGAAGTAAGGTAACGTAGATTTTACACTGTAAATATAATACGTCATTCCACGCTAGAACCGAACCCACGGCCTTGAGTCAACTATGTATACTAGTTAAATGATCACAAGTGTTGTCATTGCCAACAATGTTGTTTATTACAATAGCAGCTTTCGATGGCTTAGCCATCATCATCAGTTTTCTAGTACAAGAAAATAGCAAACAATTAATTAAACAATTAAAACAAGAGATAACAATAAAACAAGAGATTAACATTAGGAATGGCGGATTACTAGTAATTTAAAAAAACAGAACTAACATTATGTGAAATGAAAACAAAGGAAAATAATTTTTTTATATAACAGGAATTTTAAATCTACGCAAGAAAGTGGATGAAATTGAATAGAACTTGAGAAAAAACATTTTTGTAACAGAAACATGAAATGTAAGTTGAGCCGTTCCTTACCTGCTGTCTGGAAGCCACGAAACGACTACGCGGGTTTGGTTGGGCCAAGCGGCTTAAGTACCGGGCTGTGGGGTGGTGGAGGAGAGGAGGGTTAATGGCCTGGGTGCGGTGTCCTGTCTATTGCGCCGCCCCGGAGGAGTGCGGTGTGAGGGTGGTGTCTAATAATAATTTCAGTAGAGGGGAGGGATTATGGTTTATATTTTCATTCAGAAGGTTGTCATTTAAGTGGAGGTTTATGTGGAGGTTTTCTAAAGTTAATCTGGTGTGATAATGATTTTCTATTTCCAGTATATGAATATCTGTATGTGGATCGAACGTGTGGCCTGTCTGAAGGAGGTGATTGGCAAAGTGAGATTTACAGGAGTTGTGTTTCCAAGCGTGTATGTGTTCTTTTATTCTTGTGTTGAAAGTTCTGCCTGTTTGACCGATGTATTTGGCTTCGCAGTCGTGGCAATGTAATGAGTAGACGCCGCTTTTTTCTAAAAGATCTGTGTGTGTTTTAGAGGATAGCATTTTTCTGAGTGAGTTTTGTGATTTGAAAGAAACTTTGATACCGGCTTTGCGTATATTGTGTGCGACTTTTTCTGAAAGTTTGCCAAAATAAGGTAAGCAAGTGTACTTATCTGGTGTTTGTGCTACTGGAGAGAGTGAAGTGTACATTTTCAGTTTCTGTTTGTGTGTTTTGCGGCGTAGTATGTTGTTGATGAGTTCTGTGTCGTAGCCGTTTGATCTAGCAATATGTTGTATAGTGTTAAGTTCTTCCAGAAAATGAGATTGTGTCAGAGGCAGGCTTAGTAATCTATGTATCATGTAGTGGAAGGCGGCGTGTTTGTGTTGAATAGGATGTTGTGAAGAGTTGTGGATGACAGCGTCTGTGTGTGTTGATTTTCTGAAAATATTGAAAGTATGTTTGTTTCCCGATATGCTGATATTCAGGTCTAAGAAATTGATAGATTTGTCTTCGTTCTGTAGTTCTGTGGTGAACTGTATATTGGGATGTAGGTTGTTGAGGTAGTCAGTAAACAGATCAATTTGTCTAGTTGTACCGGTCCAGAGAACAAGGATGTCATCTACGTAACGGTGCCAATATGTAATATTTCTGAGAAGTGGATGATTTGAAAGGAAGATGGTCTGTTCCAAAGAATCCATAAAAATATCTACAAGAAGAGGAGAGAGAGGTGAGCCCATAGGAAGTCCTGAAGTTTGTCTGTAAAATTTGTTGTCAAAAGTGAAGTAATTTTGATCCATGCATAGGTTGAAGAGATTTTGAAATTCATCACGAACCGGTATGGGGCATGCCGACTTGTCTAGTAAATTGCGTAGAAGTAATTTGCAATCTGAAGTCGGGGTACTAGGAAAAAGATTCTTTACATCAAATGAAACCAGTTTTGCATAGGGTGGAATGGGAATCTGTTGAATTTTTTGCACGAGATCTAGACTGTTTTTTACGGTGTGAGAAGGTTTGAACTGAATATGTTTGTGAAAGAGGCTGTTTAATTTCTGGGCGAGTTTGTGAGTTACAGTATTTGTGTAAGAGACTACGGGTCTGATGGGTGTATTTTGTTTATGCAATTTAGGAAGACCATAGAGTCTTGGAGGAGAAGGGTTAGATGGTATGTATTGCCTGGGATATGAGAACAGAGCTTGTGAATGATTAAGTTCTTGCCTAAGATGGCTAAGATATTTCTTAGTGGGGCCATTGGGAAGTTGTTCGATCTGGTTGTCGTTCAGAAAGTCATAGATTTTGTCGTCGTAGTCTTTTTTGTCAAGTATCAGTATTGTGTTACCTTTGTCTGCTTTAGATATGATTAGGTCTTCTTCTGTTAGTTTTGTGGCAAGTTGTTTTGCGTGGTGAAAATCTTGGATTCTGTTTCCTGTGATAGATTCTGTGTGATTTGCAATAGTGTGAGCTATGTTATATTTAGTCTCGACAGAAATGTTCATATTAGAGTCTGCTTTGACACATAACTGCTTTTTATGGAAGCTATTAAGAGATGTGGGAGGGCAGTATTTGAGGCCCTTATTAAGAAGAGAAATGTCCTGATTAGATAGAGGAGTGGAGGAAAGATTGCAGACACGAGGGTTAAACTGGTGAGGCATGATTTGAATTTGGGTTGCATTCGGAGCTTCGTAGGTAGGTTGTAAATTTGTGCTCGAGTGGCAGATGAGGCGGAATAAACAACATTGTTGGCAAATGACAACACTTGTGATCATTTAATTTTAAATGGCAACGACATTTCACCACTAAACCAATATGTATACTAGGTTGAATCAACTATTCTTGTGTTCTCAGTGTAGATTACGTAAGAGTAAATAGATTTAAATTGTCACATGGGTAGCTTCTCAACTGTTTGCTTGGTGTTGCCAGCGAATATCCAGTTTCCATATAAAAACTCATGTCAGAATTAAAAACATTAAAAGTGTTCTATAAATTTTCAACGGACGATTCTAAATTTTTACTAAAATAAAACATTTAACGCCAACCACATTGGGTTTCAATCTTCATCAGGGTTTGAATGAAATAATTGAGATTAGGAAATAAACGTGTTTTCTCGAGACTTGCTATCCATTCCATTTCAAGATACATTACTTAATATTGAATTCATTAATTGAGAGAAAATGTTTTTTTGCTTATTCTCCATAAGAAAAATCTATGAATTTTGTTAAATTCGCTAGGAAGTATTCTACTTTAAGTAGAAATGGCATGATTCTATAACACAAAATTTGAATTCATTTAGTTGTGATTATTGATGTAAGTCTCGATGATATTATATGAAATTTATTGCTAATAATAAAAATTCTTAAGGAGAATGTTTAATCAGCACAAATGACTTAATAGGAACGAGTATTTACATGTAAATGGGTTTTCAAGATTAAATTTTAGAGCCTTGGTTGACGGTGAGAAGTTCGTAAACAAAGCATTGTATGCTGTCTATGTGGTTCCAGCGCCGGACTTGTAATCTCAACACTCCTGTTTGCCGCACGCTATTAATTCTCGCTCGACGCGTTTTTTTCCTCCCTGTGCCCGTCTCTCGGCTCCCTTTCAGCCGTTTCCTGTTACGCGGTCGAAACGAAATCCGCTCGCGTGTTTTTTTTCTTCCCGCCGGCCGCGGCGACGGCGGCGGTGGCGGTTGCCGCGACCGGCGCGGGGGCGGTACGGCGGGCCCTGCTGCATTGTGCGGCTGTAATTGGGTGGGAACTTGACCCAGAGGCAGGGCCAAGGATTTCAGGGACCCGCCGCGCCACTCCCCCGCGTCCCCGCACCCTTGTCCCACGCGCCGCCCCCGTCACCGCCGCCGGCGACGCGCTCTGGTGCGCTTCCGGAGGCGGCGCTGGGAACCGCCTTCGCCCACGCCGCCCGACGCGCCGCCGCAACGCCCGCTTTATCGCCACGGCCACCTGGCTCTCGGGCTCCGCGCAGATTTATCGCAGGGGGCTGCGCGCGGACGTGGAGTATGTACTGCAGGGGCCTTCACGAAACACCTGTTGCATTGCTTTATTGATGGATTATTTTGTCATTTATTTATTTACTTACTTATCGTTCATAGATTTGTCGTTTATTTATTTACTTATCGTTCATAGATTTGTCGTTTATTTATTTATTTCATTTATTTATTTGTCATGTAATTATTTACTTATTCGTGAGTAAATATCGTAACACTGATTTTATGTGATGGCTGTCAAGGCTAACGTCGTATCAAGTATAGGGTCTATCGTGTGTAAATGTTTTCATGAAGTTGAAGGAAATCATGTCTGTTCTAGAAAGGTGTAGTCGTTTGTGAAGCTAGGACGAAATGAAGGGTTCTAGAAAGAGAGATTCTAGTTCTCTCCTAATCAATTCCATATCAGCTTTACCAACCTTCATATATTCGAATTGAGTTTCGTAGCATCTAAATCTTAGATACTTCTAGACCTACACCACATGAAAGCTGCCATTAAGCCTAAGAACCTTCCATTAAACGTGAAATAAAGCCCCACAGCGCATTTTGTACGAAGTGTGGGAAATTTCAGGGTCAAGAGACGACCATGAAAACAAAATTACGAGTGTGGAGTGGAGGCTTGGAACGTGTGAAACGTGTGAAAAACGGCAAAGGAAAACCCACCAAAGCATACACGAAGTCCAGTTCGTAATTTTTCTCTGATGACATGAACAAGTGGCTGTAAATGCGCTCCCGAAGCTACCGTAATATCAGTTGAAGTGAAGTGTGTGTTAATAACCATTTCTGATCTCACCTCTACGCACGAAATCATATTTTGTAATTTTTGCGCTGGATTAGTACGAATGTTGTAGTGCTGATCATTTCTCCTGTAAGACTTGATTAACACGTCCATTGTCCACTACACAACATTCTTGATCACTGGCCGAATTGGTACAATGTCTTCAGTATTCCTTGAGGCATTATTCCCCTAAAATATGTTATTAATTTTTTAAGCAATAGATTAATAATAAAATGAAGACTTCAGCACAACAATGTGTAGAAAGATTGGAAACGTGTAAATATAGTTCCTACGGAGCTATGTAGGAAAAATGGTATAAAAAATACGATAATGAAACAAACAGCTATCTTTTGAATCTTAAAGAACTGACGCACTACAAAATAACACGATCATCGTTAATTTTTTGGTAACAATGTCTGTTGATGATGAATTTACCTTTGTTATCCTTGTATTTAGAGATATAGTAAAATAAAAATTTGTGTTGGTACCGCTGGCGTTTCCCGTTTGAGTTGTGTCAAAAATTCTTGAAGCTTTGTGTTGTTGGCGATGCTGGCACGTCCCCCGATTTCTCCCGCCGTGGAACGCAGGAGCCATTGACAGCTTTTGTGGAGCAGCCACCCACCCACCTGCGCTGGGTGTGCCTCGCGGAGCGGCTTTTCAAACACGAGCCATTTTTCTGCGTGGAAACGGCGACTGACGTCACTCCGGAGGGCGTTCCTCGCCCGCGCCAATAAGAGAGGAAAATCACCTCGGGCATAAATAGCTGCGGGGGCGGGTGGCGAGCTGCCGCAGACGGGAACCCGCGGTTCCCGCAGAAGCGATGGCGGGGGCGGAGCGGGTGAGGGTGATGGAGGCAGTGAGGGGAAAAGATGGCGGAGAAGAATCCGGTGGAGACGGCCGAGGTGGCGCACACTGGCCCAAAATCAAGGCCCGGAAACGAAATTTTCTAAAAATATTATTTTTGTGAGGTAATATATTTTTCAAAAAAGAAAGAGTGACTTACAGCAGTAAATTATAGTGAACCTGTATTTTGTGATAGGATGATGTTTTGCACAGTGCCAATCTGATAGTTGCGGAGACAATGACCGGCAGTAGTGATGGCCACTTAGTGGAGGTTATGAGAATATGGGAAGGAGACGTAAACATAATTACACTGCAGTTAGGTTAGATTGTGATACTTATTGTGTTAGATAGTTACGTGTTTGTTAACACCTTTTCACATCAGCTTCCAAAATTCCTGAAATTGAATATAACACTTCCGCGAGTTCGCGAGTCAGAACATTGATATAAATAATCTGGCGTCTCTTCGCAGGATGATTGCAGGAGGATCAGCAGTAATCTCCGCCGCTCTTCTACTTCCTATAGTGCTATGTTGCAAAATTATCAGGAAGTTATGACAAGATTAATCTAAAACCATGCCTAGCATCGGACAGCAAGGTCGAATGACAGAAAGATGACCACCTGTAAGAGATAATGAGCACAGTGTCTTATGGAAAATGAAAGATTCGACGAAAAATTGTCTGCAACTGAGAGGGCACTTAAGCGATATGGTTTCTTCGGCAGGTTTCACTAATAATTTGCAGTTCTTGAGACGATGTTTTAAATACCCGTTCAACAAATGTTCAAATCGTGAAAGTTCATAAATGAAGATCCTGGAAAAAGAAAATCTCTCTTGTGTTCCATGTTGTCGATGTAAGACTTCATTCATACATCACTTAAAATAAATGTTAAGCAGCAACCTGGAAAAGAGAGAATGGAAAACCGGGGAAAATATTCAATAGGCACTTTATTTTAATGCACGGGTTTCTTACCTTCTTTAGAACAGTAGGTGATGCAATGCTTCCTTGGAAATCACAGAAAATAAAATATCATTTGCCGGTTCTCGGCGTCCTTTGGAGCCACAGTGCGGAGCGGCAAGAGGCGGTGACGGTTGCCCATCGCGATGGCCTTGCCATTGTGCGCGTCGTGGGAGCACCCGCTGTGGGAGCTCCGCCACCCACGCACGTAACTCGCGGCGCGGGGGCGTCCAACGGTCGCGTCGGGGGAGCGAGGGGCGGGCCGGGCCGCTGAGAGACGGGGGGCGCGATGAGGCGTTGCGGTGGGGCGTTGGTCTTCGGGCACTACCTTCGACGGATGGCGAAATGACAGTCGTAGGGGGGTCTGCGATATTACATTTTTTTTAATTATGAATTGTGTTTATTTGCAATTTATCTCCACAGAAATGTTAGGCAAATGGTTTAATAATAATATTTACACGAGTGGAAATGTAACTCAACAGTAGTATTCCTATTTAAACAAATCGGTACATTATATCTAGCGGTTTATGGCGCTTTAGTCTTTTTGTTTCTTTACTATTGTCTAATAGATTAATAGCGAGATGATTTGGATGATTTTCCAGTCTTGTGTGGTATTTCTAATTCGCGAACGCTTTTGGCTCGCGCGATATTGTATGCGCACAATTTCTTGAGCCCCGGGTTACCTATCCCCACTCCTTTACTAATATAGCTTGAATTCAGAATAAATGATTGTAATGAGCTTTGGTGTCAAATCTGATAACCAGAAATGTTCGCTCCCGTATAATATAATCTATTTTGCATAGAAAAGCGAGCTACAGATACGGTATAGTTTTCCTGTCCACAAAATAATCAAACTCTCCACTCTTATCACATCGAACAAAACGAGGGCTCAAGAATACATGCGCGGATAATACCCTATTGGGTGTTGCCACAACAACAAAACGTATAGATTCGATACATGTATCGTGTATTGGAAACATGTTAGTCACTATTACTAATTCTATTTGTGAATCAAGTCTGAAGGGAATAGTGCTGTCTTTTTACGTCGGTATACCGCTATCTGAACTCTCGTTTTCCAACCATTATCTGCTTGTATGTAGTGTAGAAAACTGTGACTGACAACTACCAAAGAAACTAATAACGTCGTATGAACTTATGTGCGGAGCAAAATTGATAGGTGATGATGATGATGATGATGATGATAATAATAATAATAATAATAATAATAATAATAATAATAATAATATAAAATGGACCATGAAATGGATGGATGGATGTGGGAATGTGTGTTCCACAAAAACTTTTGTATCAGTTGTACTAAAGTGATTACTCCCAAATTTGGTTACGTGTCAAAATTTGTGTTGCATCTCAAAATCTTTCATAATTTACTTTGATTTAATTCCAAATGGTTCAAACATTGTAGGATGAATGAATTTTCAAACTAATTTTGTTCATCCTTATTGCGGATTTAACTGTACATTAACTTAATAAATCAGTTGTTATTGACGTTCATTTTTGACGAATGCTCTTCCTCGGTTAAAGCCGATAAAAGTTTGTTACGCGAGTCAGCAGATTAATATACGGTCGCTCTGAAAGGTAGTCTTAACGATGACTGTTAGTGGCATCAAAGGGAAATGACAGAGACGAAGGAAGGAGGTTGGCGGCAATGCCGCGACTGGTGGGAAATAACTTGAAGTGGCGTCAGCAACGTTGATGAGACCGACGACGCGTTAAGGCTCTTCCTTACTTAGTTTTACCATGTTTCTTTTGAAATATCTAGCAATGGCATTTCTTTTCCTCAGCTACACAGTATTGCGAAAAAGGTCACGATTTATCCATCGATGATTTGCTATGTAATCAATGTGTGCAAATCAAATTTGATTTCTTTCTGTTGTAATGTTGTTATGCAAGCTCTAACAAATTCTCTTGAATGAGATTAAATGTTGGATCCGGCAGTGAACGTAGGCCTCTATAAGCCTGTACATTATTCGTTCACTTTACATTTGCAGACGGCAGAATTAGGAACTAATGTTGTTTCGAAAGCGAAGACCCAAATACACAACCGAGAATACACGAATGGTCTCGATGTCAATCAGCATCTGACCAATCAGCTGTCTCCGAAGGCAGCACAAGCGCTACGGACATAGCTGACGAATTATGCCTTTCTGACAGTGAGCTGGAGTCGCGCCCTTAAATGATTAAGGTAATATACAATAAAATAGATCACACCACACGCTATTCACAACATTCACGTACAATATTTTTATTTCTTCTTTGCACTTGTCTACTGCTTAATGGTTTTGTTCTTGCCCCGCCGGGGTTCTGTGTGCTGCTCACCGCCATCTATATCATATTAAACGGTCAGTATATACTGCAGACGCGCGTTTCTCATTCAGTCAGCGGTGACCTCGTGTAAACAGATCGCAGCGCTCCGTCTGCAAATGTAAAGTGAACGAGTAATACAATTGGGCTGGTATAGTGCACTGTTCCCTATTTTTATATTTCATTTATTTACATAGTTCAGGAGACAATATGTATGTATGTATATATATATATATATATATATATATATATATATATACACACACACACACACACACACACATATACCACAATACAAATAACCGACAGTACAAATAAATACCAAAGGTTTTGCTTTCCTACTTGAACAGGGTCAAACTTTTGTCGTCAACAGCTCCCTTAACCTAAACGAAACTTCCCCTGGCGACAATAAGTTTCAAACATGAGGGTCAATACAGGGCTACTAAAGATTCAACACAAATGAGGAAGTGATACAACAGGCTATTGGTAAAGGACTTGCCAGGTTCATTTAATCCACAATTAATTAGTAAAATGAATCATGTACATTACAAATAACATATGGTACGATAGTACAAAATTATTTTGTAGGCATAAATGACACAAAGATTAAAGTAAATCAGATCTAAAGATAGTTTTTAATAAATCGCTGTGACGCCCCTACCATATGGCCGCGACGCCCCTGGGAGCCGCGACGAAGTTTGAAAACCTCTCTTCTAGAAGAATTCGCATTGTGTTTACGATGAATTTCGAAAAGCGCTCCGTTGGATCACTACGCTTACAGTGTGGGCGCGCCGCAAAGCGAGTCCTGCTGCGAGGGGAGGAGGGGGGGCAGACGGTTGAAACGCGAGTGGCCGGAAAGCGAAAAGGCGAGAGGGAAAGTGGTGAAGATGACTAAGGCAACAGGTGATTCGCATCGAGTACAATGCCAGGATAGTGACAAATAGAAAAAACTTGAAAGATGAAGAGGATACATTGATGTTTTGACGTGAAGGTTGTTCACTACCTCAAAGAAACAGGCGCCAGCCATTTCCGTTCTCGAAACCTCGTAATTCAATCATAAATGACAACGTTTTTTAAGGTTTGTTGGGCATATTTAAATCTGTACGCTGAACTGAATGGGGGTGGGAAATTACTCTCAGTGGCATAAATTAATGAGGTTCTTCAGGATGCTTTGCTGAGTTAATAACTTGTAACGGAATCGTCAGGTTAATGACGGTTGCTCGTGGCAATTAGCTGTTGGAAGATGTCGGTTGTGATCGGGCATTTGAATTTGACTTAAACGACGACAAAACTCTAAGATAAAGCCGCACGACTTTTCGAGTTTCCCAAGCGATGGCTGTTCTAAAGTAGGAACGAGTTTCTTCAGAATTAAAGCGACAAACTTTTCATTTCACGCTCACGATTCGATCTTGATCATTCAACTATCTTCGAAACTTCCATCGTCAGTTTGGTGGAAAGTCTTCAAAGTTTCTAAGGAAGACTTTTGTGTGGCGACGTTGTGTAGGTGGTCGCGTTTGTCCAACTAAAT
Organism: Acheta domesticus; assembly: GCA_031308135.1. Classification (NCBI taxonomy): domain Eukaryota; kingdom Metazoa; phylum Arthropoda; class Insecta; order Orthoptera; family Gryllidae; genus Acheta; species Acheta domesticus. Next base: position 99,121,886 of record JAHLJT010003656.1, on the reverse strand, counting down.
CCTCCATATCCGTGTCTAAGGTGTTCTTCGAGGAGATAAGGTTTCACAGTATACTCCGTTGTGGCGGTTGGTGGGTTAAGTAAAGCTTTCTGAAGAATAGACCACTCAGGACGTTCTGCCTCGGGGGTCCGTTTCTCAAACTCGGTGTTCAACTACACTAATCTATATTTCCTCACACACTGCGAAAAGAAAACGACGGGACTCGTGACACAGTGGTGAAACTGGTTGTTTTTTACCTTTAAAACAGATTCGAAAACCGGTCAATTCATTTAGAATTTGTAGTTGGGTGATTGAAAGGTTATAATTTGCGACAGGTTTCTTAGAATGTAATGGTGTCCCTTTTCTTCTCTTTCCAGCATCGATCCATTATCACTTACTCTATCATTACAATGATTACTCGATTTTTTCGTTCAGCTAACACTCCAATTCCAGTGTCTGTCCAATCACTTACTGTCTGCGACACTAGCTGAATAGCTAGGTCGGGTTCAGCCTTTGGCTGGAGGAGCGTCTAACGGCCGGCTGCTCTGATCAGTTGTTTTCCGTGGTTTCTCCCATCAGTTCCGGATGAATGCCGAAGCAGTACATTAACAAACGGGCCACAGATCACGCACGAGCATTCCTTCATCGTCCTTGCCATATTATCTATCCTTTCACTCACACTTACATGCACTGCACTACCACACATGTCGGGAGCCCATTCGGACGCATACGGTTTCCACCGGCTGGGGAGGAGGGAGACCTGCAAGGGGAAGCCCCGCTACTTTGCACCGGACCTTTCGTTCCTGTGGGGGAGGAATGCCGCCTCATCCAAGGATTTATTATAACAAACACGTACGGGTGTCATGATCGTACATAACAGCTGATGCACCCGGAAACACCAACCAATCATCTTATTATTATCCGTTAATTTAATCATTCATTCATTAGTCTAATGGTAATGGAAAGCTGAACTCGTCCATGTGACACCATTTCAGCCATCGATATTTTTGGTGAACTTTGTTTTCATTCGTCAAATGGCGATTTCCGAATGAAAGGGAATAAAGTAATTGAAGATTTCGCGGAGAAAATTTTCCAGAAGTAAAAAGACGTCTTGTTTTTAAAATAACAACTCCGTGACAAGTCTGAGAAACAGTGCATTTTACCCCAAATGGGATTAGTATTGATGGATAAGAAAACAGAATTATGTTAGTGTGCTTGTTCTTAACTTCTGATGACCGGAAGTAGAGATAACGCTTGAGCGACCACCCCAGGAAGAACCGGATCCTCTTCTACACGGTCAGGTACCTTCTGTCTGCGATGGCGTCTACGGACTCTTCGATAATGAAGACTGTGAATGGCTGAGGGTGTCTCCACTCAAGGCATCACTGTGTTGATGATGATATTTGTTGGAGTCGATGAAACCTAACACCATTTTCAGTAGTTTAGTTCAAGATACAATGAAATAAGTTTTTCTCGCATTGTTCCATCGCCTTTGTGTTGTATCATATTACGTTTGTAGACTGCATCTAGAACCTTACATGTCACTACAGTTCATAATGACAAATGTTAGATAGTGTTTCAGTAAGTATTAATTCAGGAATAGTTGTATTATGCGGTTTGATTAATATCATTTCGTTTCATCCGGTATTTCTTTTGTAAATTATTGTTTATTGAAACGATATAGGAATAATGAAACTAGCTGTGAAGGTTGCTACTTTGCGCCGAAAAATAAAGAGGGAATTATATTTTGAAATTTTGTTCTATGAAATTTTAAATTTGTTTTATTTGTTTATACATTTACTTTTTTATTTTCAAATGGAAAGAGCCAATCAGCGAGTCAGTGGGTTCAAGTTTCTTGGACGTGTGACATCTCAATGACGTTCAAAGGCTTCGTGACCAAGGGTACTGGGAATCCGTCATGAATTTTTTTAAAACGAAACGGAAAGTAGAGAATAGTTATTTACACAACTAATACAGAAAACCAGTTTTCGGCGTACGCATTAACAGTTGAGGGACGAGGCGACGATAAAGCAGTCTTGCATTTTGAAACGTGTACGCCAAAGGCACTTTCGTACAAGTTGCTTTCGTCATTTTTTTAGTACGAATTCACGGAACATTCTAAGAACAGTAGTTCTCTTGGAATCATCCTGAATATGGGAAGTAACAGACTTAGCTGATTCATGTCGATCAATTTTTGTTTACTTTGCAATACCCAGTTGTTTTTTATGATCATGACTTTTGTGACACGCGTACCGCAAAGGAAGATTTTTAATCAATAAAATAGGTGAAGGTTTGTAATGGTTTCCAAGCACGATGTGCTGAAAAAGGGAAGATAGCTGAGGGCATCAACTGATGTCACTGCAGTGCCTCTGCCTGGGAGGTCCTAGATTCGAGCCCTGACAATGGCAGGATCTTGACGGACGATGTGACGATAAAGCAGAGTCCTGCCTTTTGAAATTACTATGCCTGAAAACGCTTTCTTACATGTCAGCTAGGCCGAATTCTAGCCGCTGTCTGGAGGAGAATTTTAGTAGCCGGATGCTCTCATCGGTAGTTTCTCGTTGTTTCTTCGATCAACACCAGACGAATGCCGGAGTAGTACCCTATCAAACGGGCCACAGCACGCGATCTTTCCTTTCTCTTTCTTGTCCTATCCTCATCCCCTTCATACTCACTTGCACTACACCACCACACTTGTCGACAGACAAGTCGAGAGCTTAGAGCTTGTCCCGGGTGAGGAGGTGCCTCACTTGGTGGGAGGTATTTGGCCGGGGAAATCCTCGGAAACCGAAGTAAGTCGGCGCCGGATCACACCATCCAGCGGGGATAACCACCGGCACCTCCCGCGATAAAATATGCACTACACTTACGAAACTAATGACCTGAACAGTTGACGCCCCTGTAATCACTAGTCAATGAATCAATAATTTCCAACTACGTGTGCTGAAAAATAAAATGAAAGAAAAATACTAAGTGGTCCTCGAGGAGCAGGCGGCCCAAACAGCGGGAAGGCCGACGAACCCCAGGAAGCGCCCGGCGGCGGCGTCCGGCGCGGGGGCCGAGGGGGAGCCCACCTGCCGCCACGGCCTCGGCAGAGGGCGCCGGCGGCGAGGCTCGGCGCGGCGGAGCGTGGCGCGGTTTCCGCTGGCGGCGGCGGCGGCGACTGCACCACCGCGCCGCTGCCGACGACGGCGCGTCCTGTTAAGGGTGGCTGCGCCCCGCCGCGTCCCTGCCCCTCGCGAGGGTTGACGGCGGCCCTTTGTCCGCGGCGGCGTCAGCGTGACCTGCCCGCCTCAAGCGGTGGCGCGGAGTCGGCCGCGCGGCCCCGCCTCGCTCCGCCCCGCCACGCCCCTCTCCTCCTCGCGCCGGGATGTCAACTGGAGCTGAGATGGAGTCCCCGGCGGGCATACGTCGCCGATCCGGTTTCTTGGTGTTTTCGGGGGTTGCTGCAAGGAGGGGTGCACAAGACGGCGGAGAAAGATGATGTTGGGTCTCGTTGCGTTTTCCTGTGATTTTGACGCGTGCTGGTTTTTTTAATGTGTTCCGTTTGAGACGCATCAGTTGATAACTCCACTTTTATCAATGGAATCTGCTGTGCTGTCTTATGAAGAACATTTAAAAGTATCATTTACATGTGTGTTTCTGTTCCTTCCCATCTTCCAAAGATGAAAGAAATGGGCCTCACAAGTTTTAAGGGGAGTATACTTTACAAAAGAGGGAAGTCTTATAAGACACGTGCATCACAGAGTATTATGTATTAAAGTTTTTCACAATTCCGAATGTAACTTATGCAGCTCCCAGAGGATCGTTTCTACTAGTATCTGTTCTTTGAGAAAGTCAATCAAACGAGGGATTTCGGTATTTCCTTGTACGTCGATTTGCAGCAAAAATCCAAAACCGGTTTCTCTGTCCTAGTGCCTGTATGCTTTCTTTTAATGCAGGCTGTCCTTCACAAAGGCGTGCGCCGTACAAAGGCATTCTGAGAGTGCAGCGGAGGGGAGTGCAGGCGCAGAGCGGGGAGGGGGATGGTGGAGGGGGGAGGAGAACCGTGAGGCACGGCGTGGTCGTAACTCTCGCGCCGGCCGCCAAGAAGGCGCAGTGGCGGCTTCCAAGGAACGGCTCTAGTAGCAGTAACTCACGAAAACAACCAAGCGCGATTTTGGGGCGGGGTTTTGACCAGATGAGAGGCGTGGACACTAGCGGATCCAGGGAAGGCCGTGGGAGAAATGGCTCTCCCAAAAGTCCTAGAAGTTTTCGTTTACCTTCCATTATTTGGAAAAATTGATTAAATATTTATATTCGAATTATAGTAATTATTTAAACAATAATATTGTATAGCGCCATATCTACAAGTACATAAATAATATACAATATAATAACAAATATTATTTAACAAAAAACTACGATGGCTTCCTCCAAAATAATCGTCTGGATCCGCCCCTGGGCGTGGAGCTGTGGCTGTTTGGATTTTGATGTCCGCGGCACTTATTTTTTTGATATGCTTTTGTTTTCGGGTTATAGTGTAAATATATTCTTACGACACTTGTCTATCAGACTGCCAAATACGGTACTCAAATATAGCATTTTCGTTTGGGTTAACGGTTATGAATGAATTTTTGTAAGCTTGTAAAATAAGGATAATTTCAATATTTTACCTTCCTGAAAAAAACTAGATTTCTTAGAGAAACTGCACTACGGAAATGCCATCATTCGTCTCATTTGTTGCGTACTGAAAATTGAATTACCGGTGACCCTGAAGCAAAATTGAATGGATTTTAAAGCATCAACAAACTCAGCATGATGGTAAAGATGATAAATTGCGTATAGTTTACGCATGGGTGAATGACGTGATTTCGCTGCACGTAAAAAGCTGCCTAGCTTGAAAGGACTTCACAAATGAAGGCCTGTCTACCATACAAGCTTCGGCCTTCTTTCCTTTTATAGGTTTTGTTATGGCTGCAATATCCCTAACTCTCCCGTCCCCTGAAATCCCACCGGTGCGTCTGGTACAAATTGGCCCAGCTTCGTTTGCTTGGCGTTACGTCAAAGCGGCTACCTGGTTCCCTTCCGGCTGCCTGGCGGCGCTTCCTGCTGTCTGTCCCACGGCGCGTCGTCTTCTGCGCGTCTTCGTTAGCGCGCGGCCGCCCACGCAACGAGTTCTGACGCGACATCCACAACGAAACATCGATATTGGGAAATATTGACTGTTCAAAATTAAAACATCGATATTAAAAAAATACATCGAACTAAAATACATATGTGTTTTTAAATACCTATGTTTTGAAGATGGTTTAATAATCTCTAATATTAAATTTGTGCGCAAGAAAAATTATTTGACAGAGGACCTAATATATTAATTTATAATTAAAATTTAACTTAAAATGTATCTAAAAATTAAACAGTTAATGCGAAATACGAGTAAAAACGAAGGTTATCAGGGTATCACGATCATCTCAGGATCTTCTGCTCAATGAAGGCAGTGCAGAAAGGCAGTTCGTGTGGTTCCAACACATACGTAGTGGTGTCACCAGTTATTTCATGTTTTCACTTTGACAGAATTGTGAATTTTGTGGAAGTGGGAACTTTTCATCCAGAAACGAAATATCGAAAACGTGGAAACGTGAAACATCGAAAACGTAGAAACATGGAAAACGTAAAAACGTAGAGTACAAAACAACGATGTCAATAAACTTAAATAATCGATGCTTATAACATCGATATTTTTAAAGAAACCTTCGATGTTTTGAAACCATCGACATCGATATCGCATCCCTAGTAACGAGGGCCACTCCCGTCGTCGCACGTCGCGGCGCCGCGCGCCTTTCCCGCCCAGGCGAGGCGACGTGAGGCGAGCCGAAGTGCGCGGACCGCGCGCGGCCCCTTTCACTTTCAGCTGCCGCCGCCTCCGCCGCCGCAGTCCACTTATTAACCCGAATCCTACGCGCTCGTAGCGTGCCGCATTCCTTTCTCCGCCCCGCCCGCTTGCATCGCCCCGCCCCGCCCCGCCCCGCCCCGCCCCGCCCCGCCCCGCCCCGCCCCCGCCCGCCCCGCCCCGCCCCCAACAACATAATCCGAGCCAGCCCATCCCGGCACGCTCATCCCTCATCATTCCACTCAACCCTGGGCGATCGGTCTACTCAAATCTGCCCGCTCATCTCGATGTCTTCCTGCTTCTCCCACCCTTCCCGCTCCTCCCCGCGCTTCCCCTTGAGGGCTCTTCCCGCTCCTCAAAGACCTTCCCGCCCATCCCCGCAATTCCAGCTCCTCTCCAACGTTCTGCTGCTCCCCACCTTTCCCGCTCCTCCCCATCTTTCCCCCGTCTCCGCTCTTCCCGCCCCTCTTGATTCACCTCGTCTTTCCCGCACCTCCCCCTTTTTTCGTATATCCCCCCCTTTCCGTACATCCTCACCCTTTCCGTATACCCTTGCCTTTTCCGCTACCCCGCCCTTTCCGTACATCCCCGCCCGTCGGAATCGCCCGTCGGAATCGCCCGTCGGAATCGCCCGTCGGAATCGCCCGTCGGAATCGCCCGTCGGAATCGCCCGTCGAATCGCCCGTCGGAATCGCCCGTCGGAATCGCCCGTCGGAATCGCCCGTCGGAATCGCCCGTCGGAATCGCCCGTCGGAATCGCCCGTCCGTTCCGGTACAGCCAGCCCTTCCTGCCCCTTCCTGCCCCACCCGGCCCTCCCGGCCCTCCCGGCCCTCCCCGGCCCTCCCCGGCCCTCCCCGGCCCTCCTCACCCGTCCCGATCGTCTCCGCCCTTGTTGATCCTCCCCGCCCCCACCCTTCCCGATCGTCTCTGCCACCACAATCCGTTTCACCCCGCTCTACCAGCGTCTTCTCGCTCAACCCTCCTCGCTCTTACGTCACTGTCTATCTCCGCCCCCTTTTCTCTCCTCGTCACTACTTATCGTGCCGTTCATGAACGCATCTTGCCCCCTCCTTATCTTGCCCTGCACCACCCGTGTTGGCCTCCCCCGCTCGTGCCCATCTCCCCCTCTCTTGTCTGTTTGTCCCCTCTTCGTCTTTGCCACCTCTTCGTCTCAAGCCTTTACGAGCGAGACACATTGCGCAGGCGTTCTGCAACTTGTAGTTCCTAGTTCGCGGATGCGCGGAAGTTTCTCTGCACGCGCGACGTTTCATTAGTCTTCTCACATCGCTGAACGTAATGATGTGATGTAACAAGTAACCTGGGTGTACTAAAAAAATCTATGCTCTCGTAAGCAATTAACTTGAGTGTGCGGTTATTATAATGTATAATACGCTTTCGTTATACAGTTTAAACGAAGGATCAGAATATGAAGTATTCCCTTGATTATGCTCACTTGCCAGCAACATCCATTAAGCTCTGTGCATGCTAGGTAAACATTACGAATCTTTACCACTCAGCCAGAAACGTGTACTTTTTCTGCGTATCCCAAATGAAAAAAAATTTGAACAACTAGAGCTGCCCTTGTTATTCCATGTCCAGAGGTGGATTTTTAAAGAGACATATATAATGAAAATAAATTTCATTTCCGACATGCAATTTTTTGTCACCGATTCAACCATCATTAAGTGAATTACTTCCGGAATGACCCTTGATTTTTAGGTTAACGTTCTCCGGGAATCGAAGCTATGAAGAATTGTTTTCTGATTATAACTACTAGACAGTTTAAATCCCTAAGAAAATCGACAAATAATTTCCTGCACAGAATACAGAAAAATAAATATTATGTAATACGTCTTTTCCTCTAAATGGAACTATAAACCGTGTGATTGAATGATAATAAAATTCTCAGTATGCAAAAATTGTTTATATAGAATAGAGCTCTGGCAAATGAAAACGTGGAAACTACACAACAGATTTTGACAATAGTTGATTTAACATTTGATTGGGCCGAAATTTGTGAAAAAGGAAAATAAAATGAAATATTCCACCCCTCTTGTAATAGAGCAATTGCGCTGATTGTTTGCTTTCAGAGGTGATGTTTAACTGACACACTTTTCTGTTGCTAAAGCGATATTGCTAATGGCGCTATAGGGAGAAATCGGTCGAAGACTACAAATTACCTGACACAGTAAATGATGGAGGTTCACTGTTAAACTTCGTCAGGCTCATTTCGTGTTTATTGCTACTTACAGTATAGTGAAACATGAAATTCTTAAAATAAAATAAAATCTTCCAACTGTGATGTTATAATGATAACTGCACTTGATTATATGCATGGACCGTTGGATCTAATCTTGTTCATCATTTGAAAGTCATTTAGATAATGAATAGCCGATGCTTTCTCTTCGTGTCTTGAAAACATCTTCTGTTAATTGCATTCTTGACACCTCCAGAGGTGAAATACAGTTTCAGAACTTGACAACTTCCTTTAATGCAAAACTCTAATAAGCTTCTGGTATAATTATTTTTTAACTTAAATAGTATTATAAAACTGTTCAAAAGCCTCTTTCAAAGCCTTAATTGACGACACACATAGTCCTGATTGTTGTGTTTGAATTTCTGCCATATGCAACATATTGTTATTCACTTTTCCTCTCACTAGATGTTTGATATGCGAACGTCACTATTGTGATACAGAGGTCATATTATTCATTATGAATTATTCCAACACCTTCGCAGCTCTTTCAACACGCGGGTGACCTCCGGTGTGTCGTCTGACCCGAGGCGGTGCGTCGCATTTGCCGCTAGCCCCGCGCCGGATGCGAAGCGTGGACCTCGCGGTTCCGGCCGAGCGCGGCCCGCGCCGCCCCCTCCGCCCCCCTCCGCCGTTGGAAGCGCTCCGCGGGGCCTTTGTGCGATGGCGACCCCGCGCCTCGTCGCATTGTGCGCCCCCTTTCAAAAGCCATCCCGCGCGCGGCCCACGCCCAGGCCTCCAAAGCGGCGCTCTTCATCGAATCGACCTCCCTCGCCTCCATGGACCGCCCCGCGCCACCCTCCCGCTCTGCCCCTCACCTCCTCGCCCTGCCCCTCACCTCACCTCCTCGCCCTGCCCCTCACCTCACCTCCTCGCCCTGCCCCTCACCTCATCTCCTCGCCCTGCCCCTCACCTCACCTCACCTCCTCGCCCTGCCCCTCACCTCCTCGCCCTGCCCTCCGCTTCGCTCCTTCCTGTTCTTCCCCGCTCTTTCCCCTCCTCGTCCCCGCTCCGCGTTACCTCCCCCTCTCTGTCCCGCCCCGCTCTCTCTATCCCACCCCGCTCTCTCTATCCCGCCCCGCTCTCTCTATCCCGCCCCGCTCTCTCTATCCTGCCCCGCCCCTCTCTCTGTCCCACACCGCCTTCTCTGCCTCTGTCCCGCCCGCCCTTCTGTATCCCTCCCCGTCCTTTCTCCTCCTCGCCCCGCCCCCTCTCCGTGTTTCCCGTCTCTTTCTGTCCCGCCCCGCCTCTCTCTGCCCCTCCCCGTTCTTTCTCCTCCTCGCCCCGCCCCCTCTCCGTGTTTCCCGTCCCTTTCTGTCCCGCCCCGCCTCTCTCTGTCCCTCCCCGTTATTGCCCGCCCCGCCCGACGCGTGCTATCTCGCGCCTCCCCGCCCTCTCTGTCCGTCCGCGCCCTTTACCTCTCCTCGCCCTGCCCCCGCCCCATGATACCCGTTCGGCTTATTGCATGCTGTCCCGGCCCTCATCGCACTTCCCGATGCGTGCTACCCCACCCCCATCGCACCCCTTGTCCGTTGTGCTCGCAGCTGATCTTCATCATCTTTCGCTTTTCGCTCTCATCTCGTCCTGTTCCAATCCAGCCTCCCCCTACACATCACCCCTACACACACATACACCGCCCTTTGCCACCCTCAATACTTTCCCTTCCACACCCGAGCCTCACCCCACCCCGCCCTTTCCAGTCCTTCTCTCCTCTCCCAATGCCGCCACGTTCGGCTCCCCGTCGTCCCAACTCACCGCTTTCTTTCTTTCTTTGACTCTCGTCCCGTCGGGTCCACGTCTTGTTCCGTCCACTCCAGTCCAGTCCCGTCCCGTCCCATTCTCTCCTGCTCCGCGCCGTTCCATTCCCCCTCGCCGACTCGTTGCCTTCCCATCCCCCTACAAAGCTGCTCCGGCACATAGTCCCATCCCACCACTATCCCAATCGTACCATCCCTCCCTGGATGCCGCCGACGGGCCGCCCAGTTTCAACTCGTGCTTCTTCCTCGTTGTGTTCTTCCTGGAGGAATTCTCATTCTCTTATTACAATTCGGTAATAATGTGTAGAAACGACGTTCGTAGATTATGCATCGATAGCTGAACTCCTCGTTTGGCTAGTGGCTCCCGCCATAATGACATTTTGTTTTTCCTACTTCGCGTACATTCCCTCTTTATTGCTGAATTCGTGACAAAAAATTACGTTATATATTAGTTCACTAAGAGAATAAATCGTCGCAGCTAATGCAATTAAATGTTTTACATTATATGGTTTCACATGAATTTCATAACTTTACACACATGTAGTTTTCTACGAAGTATTTAGTTCGTTATGTCTAGGAAACGTTTTACACGTTCTGCAATGATCGGCACACCTACAAATATGCACGTAAACAAATCTGCTCAATATTACTCTTTGCGAATTATATCTCTGACGTCATTTTTTGTATGCTCTTTAAAGGACGAAGAGTGATTCTAAGGAAAGGGAATAGATACAATTTCCTCTATTAAATGGAGTAAACTCGAAATTTGATTTTGAAAATTCCATTCGTTGACATTCAATGTAAAAACTTGCTATTTTTTAGGAATTTGGCTCAATCATTCATGACTGATCATGTCAGAAAGCAAGATCAGAAATTTTATTATTTTCATTATTGGGAACAGCACTGTAAAAGTGACTGCCTGATAGATTTTTGAAATTTTTCTCAAAACTATAAAATTAAGTATCCCTTACAAAGATTCCGCACTTTATAAATAATTATTTTAAATGTAAAAATAACTTCATTCTGAGTCCCAACTTCGGGCACCCAGCCCGTACGATTAAAGGATTGTAGGCCCGTCATGACGGGCCCATTAACGCGTCGATTTAATTTTACCTATATTTCAAGGTTCTACCTTATTCTGACAATCCGTGCTGCGGAGAGGAGGTTCTCAGAATAAATATATCTTCAAAAAGGTAAAAGAAAGTCCAAAATAGTCTCATTTTGCATAATGCTACTATAAGAAAATAAGTTGGTGTAATACGTTTCTATGGAACGTCTGCTAAAAGAAGTACAAACTTGTACTTGCAATCTGTAAACAAATAGCCGTTGTCAAAATAACTACTGTAGGTGGAGAGATGACTGAAAAATGAGTTAATAAAACTTGGATGTCAATTTACTGGAAACATAAATTTACTCGAAACAACTGAAATGCGAGTTGAGACCTTGTCATTCGAAAGGGTCGATATGTAGACACACTTTTGGAGACACTTTTGATCCTTCTTTACATTTTTGGAGATTTAGTTCTGTGTACCCCCACTCCGTAGCAACATGGATGACAAGGTTCCGTTAGAACCTCGAAATTTACGTTAATTAAATTGATGCGTCAATAGGTCCGTCATGACGGGCTTACAATGCTTTAAACATACAGTTCAGGGCCTGGCTGCCCGTTAGCTTCATATTGGGACCATAATGTGTCGCTATTTTTACTTTTAAAGCAATTATTTTTGAAGTGTGGAATCTTTACTTGGGCCCAGATACTTTACAATTTATTAATTGTAAAAAACAACAAAAATGTATGCAACGTTTAGGGGACTAGTACAATAAGTGCACATTTTCTTGTGTTCCAGAATCCCTTTCCCACTATTTTAGTACATGTAGAAAAATTATGAATAAAAGTAAACCAGCTTAATTGGCAATATTTTTGAACTGGAATCGTTCGCTCCACGATGTATATTCAAATGTATTCGCGTCACGAAACAGTCGAAATGACTACGCCAATTCCCTGGAGCGCCCGGCGCACGCACAAGCCCCGAATTCCGCGCGCCTGTCGCGTGTCGTGTGTCGTGCGGCGCGGGGCGAGGGCGGCGCGCGGGGAAATCCGCGTGCGGAAGCCGTTCGGCGGCGGAAGCCCCGCGAGATGCGCCCGCGGGCGGCGCGGGGCGGGCGACAGCTGGGCGCGCGCGCGGCTGGCGCGAGCGGCCGGGGCCGACGGGGGGGGGAGGGGGCGGGGCCGCGCCAACGGTCGCGCGCCGGCCGCGCAGCTGCCGCGAGGGGGCGGGCCCGCACGCGCCACCGCCGACACCGCGCACGCGTCCGCCGCCGCCGCGCCGCCGGAGTGTGCCCAAAGACACGCACCGATACGCTAAAATGGAGAAAAACCGCAAAAACAAACGGGAAGGAAATACAAAAACAAAATCCAAAGAGACGAAAAATTAAAATTGTTTTTTTTTATACGACTGGGAGAAGTGACATTTTAATATTATAATTTTGTATACCTTCGTTATAAAATGCCCATTATATTTATAAATATTCAAAAAATGTCAGAATAAATTAATTTTGTATTAAAAGTTGAAGGCCTATATTTTAAAAGGAACTGTTTGTTTTCATTAGTAAATAGACATTCACATAAAGAAGCAAAGTGACATTTTATTTTGCGATTAGGGAAGGTTGGCACACACACGCCAAGGGGGAGCAATCCAAACAGCAAAATAAAAAAATAAAAAATTAAAATTATTACCTGTGTCGTACACGATTTCTTAGACAGCCTTACTGACTTTCATTTTATTTTCACTCAAGAATACAAGTCATTTGATTGTGTCCAAGGTTACGTTAAGGTAGCTGAAACTGTCAGAAAGTATTTTGTTTTCATTGTTACAGTCACGCTGTGTTACATGAATATTTGAGGATCGTCGAACTTTCATTGAACCCGCTCTTATGCCCCAAAAGTAATCGCTTTTACTAGTGAATGTCTAAAAATTCCATAAATTGAAATATTTCATACTCAACGAAAGAAAATAAGTAAAGAACATCTGAGAAGTATTGACGAAATAGAATATATGAAATTATCCCTCCCTCAAATAATCATAATTGGAAAAATACAGATGGACATTCTTAGGAAAGGGTGGCTAATACGATTGTGAAAATCAAAAAGGCTGCAAAATCCCTCTATGAAACAAGGGGACAGAACGATGAAAGAAAAGATACGGAAGGGTTAAAGAAGTTACCTCCAAGAAGAGATGAGACGTATCCTTCATATCATCCGAATTACTTGTCCCAAATATTGTGAAAACCATGGACTTATTTTTTAACCATTTTTAAGAACTATTTTATATATAGAACTTACAAAAACAAAAAATTTGATGAAACATATTTCTATATGGAAACACTTTTTAACTAGAATTAAACTTCCCTTGCTTCGATGGCATTGGAAGTTAATCGTTCACCCACCGAAGAACGTTAGGCTTTCCTTTTTTACTGATGAGAGAAAGAGTTTATAAAGGAATCTGTTAGTTGAATGAATATTGAATGAACGTATGAATGAATCAGTTAGTTGTACGTAAGGGGTTTAAAGAAGTGTGGGAAATGCTAAACAAATGTTATTCGAACGAAGTCCTTGTAATTCACGAAGTGTCATTTGAACCCCTCCGATCACTCAAACAAACGCCGAAAGTAAAGAAACCCATCTGAAAACTGTACAAAATAATTTTACTTTTTTTCCCCCTACTTTTTTTCTTTTCAGTGTGTACATTTTTGGTTTAATTTCTCGTCCGTTGCACTGCTAGTTAGGGGATGGTAGAAAATACCGAGTGAGGTGCCAGTGGGGGCCACTGTGCAGCGCCACTGAGCCCGCCGCCTTCGCCCGCCGCATGCGGCTCGCACCCGTTGACGCGTCGCGGAGCGGGTGCGCGTTGCGTGCCGTTTGAAATTACCGCCGCGTCGGCCGCCGTCGCCGCCGAGCGCCACTGCTGTTGCGTTCGCCCCGCCGCGCGCAGATGGCGCTGGCGACGATGCGCGTCGCCTTGTTTCACCGCTGCGCCGGCAAATTCGATTTCATAGTTGACTGACGGGAGTTCATGCTTAAAACCGCCTATGTGCCCTTACAAATTATATTTACTAATAATTTAGTGAGGACAAGATATATTGTGAAATATAAAATATAAGGCATTTTATTGTTGTAAACTTATCTTGTAATGTAAAATCTTATTTTACATTATTATTTCATTCTACAAGTTTATTACTCACCCTTGCTGTTGATATCAAAACAAAATTTACTTTTTTTAATTGCATGATAGAGAAAAATAATAAATTTTTGTACAATTGGAAAAACATAGGCCTGTACCATCGAAAATTCACAAACGTGAAATAAAACTATGAAAAACCTTTTTAAAATAACGAAATATTAAAAAACTTCTAGTTGAGAAAGATAATACTTACTAAGACATTTTTTTACTTCAAAGGCTTCCGCGAAAGACATCTACATCTTTCGTCTATCTACACTCGGGACTAGTATTCGTTAAAAAATTGTGCACATCAAGCCTTATGGAAATTTAAAATACTGCTGAATAAAATCACAAAACTTTTCCTGAAAAGCAGCACGCACTGGTTTTTCCTGAAAACCAGCACTTACACAGCTCAAGCAGAACAAATAAAATATTTTCGTATAACTGCAGTCTTCACACTCTGCACTCCAATAAGATAAAATAGTATATACGAATACGTCTTTACATACCAAGTATATCAAAACAGTTGTTGTTCCGTACTGCAACAGGTGAATAGGAAATATTTAATGGCAGGCCACATCTTCCTGGGAGTCTTGCTTGCGCAGGTTGTCAGCTGTTGTAAGGAGTGGCGCACTGAGTACCACAATTGCCAGCACGCGCAGTGTGAGTAGGCGGAATAAAATAATCAAATATTTTAGTTTTCCCGACTAAATCGAAGATGTTTCATTGGTTTTTTGTTTTTTCCTGGATCCTGGGTAACTAATGAAACCATAGATACCTATCATATGGCTGGTAACTGCATAGTTTTCTTTCAATTTCTGCGCGTATTACAAATTAGTAATACAGATTCATGAAGTTTTGAATGCCCTTGGGAAGTTCTCCTTTTCGAGAGTAAAATATCTCGTTAAATGGCGGACAATGCGGTGAATATCTGAGGATTTCAGTTCACCTTTTTTTTGTTTCGTTCTTACCATTACGCTCGTGCACTGAAATTTACATATTTAGGGGAGAGGGTCACTTTGAATCGATTCGAGAGCGCGAGTTCAACAACTTTCAGCAAGTAACCCTTCTTTAAAGGCGATGTAGTTTCTCCTGCAGAATGTTGAAAATGTATTTTCATTAAATTAAATTTAGCATATTTCGATTTATTATGGTATACTTCATGTAGATTGTATGCATACAAACAAGTAGTATGCATTGAATACATTATATTTCGTATTAATAAAACATTTTCTAATTTTATTTTCTTACTGATTTATTATTGTGGTATTCCGGATCCACGCAGCCATTATAGCAATGCATTCATAATACTTTTTTGCCAATCAATTACTGTATATTAGTATACTTTATTTTGAATGCAGGAAAATGCTTTTCTCTTCAAGCCTTCCTGTTGTATACTCGAACATCAAATCTTTTAGTTGTCAAACTACCTCGTATTTCATCACGAGTTCTCGCTATCGCAAAAGCATGAATATTGCTACATTGAAAATTTATCATGCAAACCTTCATTATTCCCAGCTTTTAAACTTCCCCGAAGGTGCTGGCTTCGAACCCGTGCGTGCAGCGAGCGTGATTTAGTGGGCACGGAGGCTGCCGGCAAGTTATGGGACGCACCGAAGTGCAGTAACAAGTGCCTGGGTTTGCTACTCGCCTGCAGTGAAGCGCAGCCAGCGTTAAATGGAAGTGGCAGCTCGCCAGGAACATCCTGGCGGCGACAACGCACTCTGAGCTGCGAAGGTTTCTTACCTGGAAAAATTGCAAATTTTCCTTGCAGTCCTACTAATGTAGCTACTATTGTTCTACTAGAAGTGTTGTTGGCAGCTAACGAATAGTCTCCTGGTATGTGATGTGGTGTAGGGCATATAAGTGTGTGTGTGTGTGTGTGTGCGCGTGTGTGCGTGTGTGCGTGTGTGCGCATGTGCGTGCGCGTAGGGCGGATGTCTTTACAAATTATTTTTTACGAGATTTTGCGGTGACTTCATCATAATCTTCATCATATCTGCTGTGAAGAAGTCGACTCTTGTGTTTTTCTTCTATATTCTCCGATTTATTCGGTCAATCTGATGATCATATATAACGAAGGCATTGGAGGAAATTTATTGGATTAACTATAAAAGCAGTGGCAAAGACAAATCCAACCACCTCCGGTATTCGTTGTTGTTGTTGTTGTTTTGCGAACTACTGTACATTTTAAGCAGAAGATTTTCAGTATTTAAGATTTTGTTGCTAATGACTTCTGCATCCCATCTGCCCTTCGTTCGATTGTTGTTTCCCTGGACTCATTTATATTCTTATTTCCAAACTGGATAGCTCTGATGTAGGTGAACGGTGAATGAAATGTTGAAAACAAATGTTAAGGTCTTCGCTAAAGTCCGTTGTAGCGATGATGAGGCACTGAAGTGTTGCATGACTTCAAAATGCAGTTGGAGTTTCTTTTAAGTGCTCTTAATTGTAGACTCTTACATAAAATTATACTGTATAAATTGTCTGTTATATTATTTTAAATGTATAATTATTTTTGTTCCAGGTGAGTGCTGCCAAACTGTTCTGAATTTTCTGAACGAGTTGCTTTGAAGTAGCTTGATAATAAATTGTGAGTACAATATATTTTTCACTACCAAATCGTCTTAAGAATGTAGATAAGTTACGAGATTTTTGTGACGGCTGTTTTAACGTTGATTATTCGTGAATCTTCCGAGTCCGTCGACGTCGCCAGCGTTGTTTTTGTTGATATTGTTGTTCTCTGCGACTTCTTCGTTGTTCTATAGTATTATTACTCTTTTTTTAAAGAATTCTTTGCTGATATTATCTAGTAGAATTACAGATATCATTATTCGATATTATGCTTCAGTCGCAAGGTATATCTTTGTATACTTCCACTTTTGGATTATAATGGCTTAATTGTTATGAAACATCCCATCAAGGAAACATATTGTGTGTATGCACACACACATACACACGTTTCTATTATGAGTGACTGTGTGCATTATTTGATTTCAATATTCCAGTTTTGTCCTTCTAAAATACTGTTTATTGAATTTTGAAACAAGAATTGAAAATAATAATATTGTTAAAAGACGGGATGAAACCGCGTCGAAGGCTCTGTCACCGTTTCGTAAATCTTGTCGTGGTTATCCTCAGGCCTGAAGTTCGTTCTGCTATTTGGCACTTCAACCCTTAGGAAGACCACTAGATCATGGACAAAAACGTGTACATCACTGCGTAGGATCATCACTGCAATACGTAGGATCTTAGAACGAGAGTTTCTTTCTCCTTGTATACGGTTACACAATGGTTTCGTGGTTCCTAAATCGCGCTCAAAGGAGCTCTGTGTGCGCACGATATTTCAGAACGCTTTGCAGAGGTGATAACGCTGTTTAATCGCGTTTTTTATGAAAAAAACTATTTTCCTTATCTCATCAACGTCCAAACAAGCCTATATTCGATCGCCGAACGGAAACGGCATATTAGGAGTTTGAATTGATTTTTGTATTCAGATTCAAGCACAAGAGAAGTCTTGGCCCAGCATAATCTTTGTCTTGAGCCACTCCCAAAGAGTATAATACTGAATAATTTTTTTCAAGTGACCTTGTGATTGTTTTCATTTACATACAAGGTTTTATATAATCTTGGAAATTACATTGTTTACTATGCAACAAACAACCTAACCTATCAGGGGTATCCGCTATCATCTTCGTATGTGTACAGTTGGGTTTAAGTTATTCCACTCTCTCTCCCACTTTCATTCTCATTCTCCTTCTCTCCGTCGTGAATATATTTATTCCGGACTACTTTATTTGATCCTTTCGCTTTCCTCCTGGTGGAGTCGAGAGGCGACTGCCAGAATTGGAGGTGTCTCGTCCGGAGGCGCCACAGGCGGCTGGGCGGTCGCTGCGGCGGCGCGACGTGTCGCCAAAAGCGCCGCCTCCACACCACCCACCGTCACCGACAGCCCCCCCCCAACACCCATCTCCACCGCCCTGTGGCTACCACAGCTTCGACAGCTGCTGCCATCATCTCCGCCGCCGCCGCAAACGCCGCTGCCACCAACATTGCCGCCGTCACGATTTCCACTACCATCTCCACCTTCCCACCTTCACTACCGTTTTTGCCACCCCACCTCCTCCAGCATCCTGCCTCCTCCCCCACCATCTCTCCCCCTCCGCCACCATCCCGCCTCCTCCGCCACCATCCCGCCTCCTCCGCCACCATTCCGCCTTCACCGCCACCGACCCGCCGCTACCATTACCTCCACCGCCTCGCCTTCACCACTACCGCCTTCACCGCCACCATCCTGCCTCCACCGTCACCTCTCCACTTCACCACCACCTCCATCGCTACCGTCTCGCCTCTACCATCGCCTCCACCGCCATTTCCATCGCCACCACCTTCACCGCCACCGTCCTGTTTCTACCGTTCTACCGCTGCCGTCTCGCCTCTATAATCGCTTCCACCACCATCACCGCCACCGCCACCGCCACCGCCACCTCCGCCACCTCCGCCTCCGCCGTCGCCGCCGCCGCCGCCGCCGCCGCCATCTCCGTCACTTCCAACTCCAGCACCGCCGTCGCCGCCGCCGACCCACGCGGAGGCGGCGGCGCGCGCGGCGGCGTGGGCTGCGGGGAGCCGGTCCGCGCCGCGCCGGTGGGTGGTGACCGCGCCCATCGGGCTCCTCCGCGGTCGTTGCTCAGCGCTGCCCCGCGCGCTCCGGCCGATGGCTCCTGCCCGCCCTCCTGCCCACACCAAACGACCGACACCCTCCACAGCCGCACGCCGCCAGGGGATTGTGATTGAATTTGATCAAGCATATCCGATTTACCTGTCAACAATTTTCTGATGAATTAATGTTATATCTTCAAGAACGCTTATTATACTGCGATTTTTCGTAATTTGTCCCTGACAGGAATCAGCTGTTTCGCTGCCATCCAATCACGAGCTTATATTTCGCGATAGTGACGTCACTATGGTGACGTTCAAGCTCCCAATTGGATGAAACCGTGAACAGCTGATTTTTGTCAGAGACAAAGTTACGAAAATCGCAGTATATACTGCGATATTTCTACCTTTGCCCCTCAAGGCCCATCTTCACGATGGAATATGTCACGGCATTTCGCGACGTTCTCAGTCGTGCCGCCAGATATCGCATGATCGCGATCGTATCAACCAGTGCTTGAGATCATGCGACTTCTAGCGGCACGAGGGAGAAAGACGCGAAATGCCGTGTGATATTCCATGGTGACCATAGGGGCTTGAGGGTCAGAGTTAGAAAAATTGCACTATATACTTGGTTTTTATAACATGGCAGTTCAAGCCCCGTCTTCTCGATGGAATATCTCATTGTCATTCTCGGTAGTACCGCTAGATGTTGCGTGATCACAAGCACTGCTTGTTACGGTCGTGATCGCGATAAATCCATACAGTGGCACGGCCGAGAAAGACGCGAAATGCCGTGCGATATTCCATTGTGAAGACAGAGCTTGAAGTGCCACATTACATACTGCACCTTTTCTAATACAGCCCCTATGGCAGGGCTGTCCAACTTAGAAGGTCTTATGACCACGTATCAAATTCTAGTTAAGTCGCAGGCCGCATCGTAATTTCAGATGTTTTTTACCCTAACTACTGAGATTGTATTGTACTTGGTTGCTATAATATTTTTTAAAGCAGCGCGGGGCGCACAAAATGATCCGGCGGGACGCCAGTTGCCCTATGGACACGATGGAATATCACACGGCATTTCGCGTCTTTCTCAGTCCTGCCATTAGATGTCGCATGATCGTAAGCACTGCTTGATACGGTTGCGATCATGCGATGTATAGCGGCGCGACTGAGAAAGACGCGAAATACCGTGACATTCCATCGTGAAGACAGGCCTTGAGAGACAGTTAGAAAAATCGCATTACAAAAACCCAACTATATTCAAATTACTGCAATTGTTTTAGTTCTTTGCTATGACTGTTCTTTAAATCACTCTTAACTGATAGATCAAGCAGATCTACTAGCAGTCGTTTGTTTTGCGATAATATAATCAATGAGATTACTTTTATGTCTGTACTTCAATTTTCCAGGAGTATTGGTACCGTAGTAGATGATTGCATACAAATTTTTATTTTTAAATCTGATCAATGACAAGTCGTTTTCCCTGCATTGTCTTGGGCTGTGAGTTTCTTAAATTGTTCTGATGTTTTTATAAATTGCTTCCAATAATTTTCACTACGACATTCAGTGTTGCCAGTGACTGAATCACTTTGTGTAGAATACAACGCCTCAATTTATTTGGGACGTCGGTTAGAATTCAATAAATTGACAACGTTGTATCGATATTTTCTCAATTAATTTTGACATAAAATATCACCTGAAAAATCGGTAGGATTTTATTCTATCCATTCTATATTTATCATTTAAGATATGTCTTAAAATGTTTATTATGTTGGCAATTTAATTTTTTATTACTATTTACTGTTTCACATAGTTTTTAGATATAAAGTATGATGTCGCACACATTTTTCAAGTATATTTCCATTCTGTTGTATTTTGTATTTGTATTTCACACTATAATGTATCCACCGGAAACCTTCCTTGGGATTAACTTATTTCCGACTGATACGACGAACGATGTGCAGCCCAAAGCTACACAAATTTGCGTTTGTGTGTGTGTGAATCTTTTATAAAAGAGATGGAGTAGGGTTTAATACCGGATGGTTTCCGGGAATATCTTCGTTAGTTTCGGAAAGGACTCATCGATTGCCGAGGGCTGCTGACGTGGCCCTGTTGGCATGTCTCTCGGGCACGAAACGTAGCCTGCGTCAGTCGATAGAGCTTTTCCCTCCGAAGCTTTAATGGGGCGTCTCCCCAACCCCAGTTGATAATTAAAACCATCCGAGGCCCTACGCAATTAATATCCTCATATTGTTTCTTGTAAGTGATTTCTACAATATACATCGTAGTGCTTCTGTAAAGATGATGTTAAATAAATAAGAAATCACAAAATCATTTAAAATTAAGAAATACTCCCCTTTATCCCCTGTAAATAAAGTGGGGAAAACGAAGATTTTGCACGAAAGTTTGCTATTGCTATATGGGGAATTTCCTCCCGAGTTTCATCGATCACTTTTGGACGTATTTTGCGGTTATTTATAAAATTCACGTAATCGCCGCTGAAAGATTAATCCGTTAGAGCTGTAAATAAAATCCTATCAAAGCCGTCCAAAGTGGACAATGAACTATAGGCTCTCTCATTTCCTTCAAGTGGATATAACAAAAATCATTATACGTGTATCTTACATTTGCTCTAATCCGAAGCCTAATTTACTTTCAGAGAGGTACAGAATTCACGTTGCGATATTCCAAGTGGGACGTTATAGCCTTCGCCTCACATTCGATGGCCAGATCCACGAGCAGAAAACCTGTCCAATCGAAGGTGAATGTAAAATGCTATATATCGTGTAAAAGGCACATAACTCAAAACAACAACAAAAATTGCGCGAAATAAATGAGCAAGGATTTTGTTCTGTGATACACCACGTATGCCAAATGATATGGCATCTACCATTCTTCGGTTCGCAAACGTCCAATTTAGTTAAGAATGCACATGCCTTGTAAATTCGATCAAACATTTCAGAGAACGAGCTCTTAGTGATTTTAGTTGTTCAGGTGTGCGTGATTGTGACAGATATTTCATGTTTAAGAGGAAAATGGAATGTGATTCCATGGTTTTTCACAAAACAAACTGTACAAGACACAACTTACATGCGAATTATCACTGTCATTTGTTGTCTGTTCTTGCACTCACCAGAACAACTCACTCTGACGCGTGTAATTAGCTCTTATAACCGGTCATCTGGCTTCGCGTCAGCACTGGGCACATTTAGCAGATCAGCATGTCCCTACTTCAACTATTTTGACTGCCACATGAATGATGGTCACTGCATCCCGACTATTTTGAGAGTTTGAGTCTTATCATTTTAAGAAACCAAAGGACAGTGGAAGTATCTGCTAATTAAATATCAAAACTCACCATCAGATTTTTCGGAACCAATAGTGACCCCTTAAGACTGGTTTCACGATGATTTTTATTAATGGTAGAGGGGAGGGGAATCCGAAATTATACGTCAGAGAATGTCAAGGAAATTTTGAAAGAATACTAGGGAACTTCATTCTTTGATTTTTCTGATCAGCCTGGACGTTGCAATTCACAAATATGTGGAAGGGAAGCAGATAATTGTGAGGAGGTTTCTGCATCTCCACTCACACACCACTCCCGGCTATAACGGCATGAGGGAGGTGTCTCGGTAACCATACCTCTTTAAAACTACCTGATTGAAACATATTTTTAAATAATTATAAATAAACTTACAATTTACTTATTATTTTGTAAATTAATTTTAAGACAGTTGACAATTAACGTTTTAAAAAATATATTTTATACGCCTCAGGTTATATCTCAAATTACTTGTACTAGGAAAAGTAGTGCTTCTAGAAAGATTTATAAAACATCATTAAAATATTTTATTTTCACAATGTTTATAAATTAAAATTTACAAATTAAGAATAATGTTGAAAACTGTTACTATCACGAACGAATTAAATTCAAAACAATGATCGTTTTTTGAGTTTTTAAGGGGCCCCGCTAAGTACTTCCCGAAGACGCCTTTGGTTCGCGTTGGCAGCCAGAGCTGACCTCGACCACCTGTGTTGTCGACGCTGAAAAGCGCTTTGTTTACCTGCGAAAGGGGGCCACGTTGGTTTGTCGGTGCGATTTTCGTCCGCGACCCCAAACACTCCCCCACTCGTTTCTTCTGCGCTGACAAGAATGCTGCCACGGTAATGCAATGGCCAAGAAAGTGATGTCATATTACAATATTGTGGGAAAGATACTTCGTTGACATTGCGTTATATTTCCAGATATTCCTGAAATTTTTAAACGAAAAAAAACATTGTTTATCGATAGTTTAGAGACTTTAGATCTGCAATTCCACAGATATGGAGTTACAAATCTATTCACTTGTTGGGGTTTTGAATGTTTACTTTATAAATTGATGTCCTTGAATATACGTCTAATTAGAGATTCAGCGTATCTTGAAAGGTGTATTTTATTGGAAATGGAAGAGCTCACGAAGCAAACGTCACATTGCAAAATTGTTTACTAAAAATGTTATTAGTCACCGCAGTGCTGTAATATCACGAAACATCCAACGCACCGTCTCGAGGTAAATGTAATGAACTGGTTCCTGCTTGCAATGTATTCTCCGTACCAACGCGCTATCTGCGTGGAGAATTCTCTACCTACGCTCCGCTTGTATTACATCCTTTCACCAGTAGATAGCGCGCACGAGAAGCGGGGCGCGTTCTCTGGTGGCGAAAGAAAGAAGCGGCGTGAAATGGGTACGAGAGCGTGCTTTTTGAACGTCCGAAAGCTTCTTCACTATCCGATACTCTATAAACAGCTTTGTAGACTACTTAGCAAATATCTAGGAAATTCGGAAGACCAGGAAAATAAGAGATTAATGATTAACAAATTAATAAGTTAATACTTTTCAATTTCCATTTATTAAACATTAAAAAATTAATGTAACAGAAATTAAAAAGCAAATGTAGGAAATACATTCATGATCTCCAAGAAGGACATCACAATTGATATTAATTCGGAAATCATTTCGTCTCAGAGGGCAGGACGAAACTAAAATGTTATGAAATGCTTTATTTTATCATCACTGAAATTCATTGCAGATAAAAAGAAGTTTGAAATAAATTATCTCAAGAAATGATTAGCCATATTTAAGTGACGTGGTGACGGAATATGCGTAGATACGTAGGGCATCAAATAAGAAGACACATTAGAAATAATTATGTTGGTTTGGCAGTAAGTACATGTTCTGAGATGATAATGGATGCGTGCGTAATGTGAGTGAATGTTTGGAATTTGGCTGTTTTCAGATAATTCGCAATTTCCTTGCGTTTGACGCTGCTGCCCAGTTGTTTGAATGCTGACTGCTGGCTGATTGAAGTTCATTTCGCGTGGTAATTACACATGGGTGACACGATATGCTCGTACTTGTCTTTTCGTGTACATCGACCAGTGAGCTCTAATGCAGACTGGAAACAACACTCTGTGCTCAGAAATAGTGACGATCCGCCATAATGGTGGACGTCAATTCTGTCCTCCTTATCTCGAACCAAGTAGCAGGAATTACCGCCTTATTAACATTTAAAACATTTATACTCTCGTATGTTAACGAAAACTTAACAAGTCACTGGAAAGGAATCAACATTTAATACTTTAAAATTGCAATTTACCTACAATACTTCATCAACTTATGGCAAATAATAGTCGTGAAAAAGGAAACCTAAACAAATATTATTAAAGTTAGGGCTACCAAATAATATGTAGTACTGCGTTCTCATCACGTTTACAGCACAAGACTTCCATGCCTGAGAAACTGAATCTCATTTCAGTTTTGTAGGCTTCCTATACAACCGAATGCTAGACAATAAGTTGGCATATTCGTTGAGAGATGATTTTAAGCACCGGTATCAACACAAGACGCACTTAACTCTGCGAGAATATCTTTAGCTAGACGATCACCACAGCCAACGTAACGAAAAACGATCGTCACAATTTTCATCACTCTAAAGTATTGCAGGTGTGCATCCAGTTACAATGTTGAGATCACTGATATCGACTGCCTGCGTCTCGTGGAAGTCGCTGCTTGGTAAAGCACTGTACGGGAGAATAAAATGTCTGAGTGGAAAAATGTTACACCAGCCCCGACAGTGAATACTCATGGATGAATCGTGGCTCGGAATTGTAAAGTACGAAAACGACCAGACTTGAAATAAATTTTTTTAGGTGTCCTTATACTCTATACCAATTATGCCATAGACAAACATGGCAGTGTGATTAAACTGTGTACTGAATGTGGCATTTATCTCATGGGACAGTTGAAAATTTTAACCAATCTATCACTTATTTTTCATTTTGTACATTTGTTTTAGAAATTTAAATATTACAGATTTGCTGAACAAGAACTTAACCGAACGTATCTTCTGTATTTTAAAACATTCGCTCCCTCATTATAATGGTAAGAAAGTGGCGTTAATCTCATACATTAGCAATTGAAAACAATATAAAACATTAGCTGATTTGAAATAAGGAGGAAGTGGAATTGCGTTGTTCTGTTCACACGACCTTCGAATATAAATCGAAAATCCTTCACCCGAGTAAACCAATGATCTTTTTTGCTTTTAATAGCCCACATATCCACATTGATCCGAGGACGAGAGCAAAGTTTCCTTTTTCAACCGTAGATACGTGTCCACAAAGTCTCAACTAGATCTCGACTAGTCTCAACTCGAAATGTTATCATTGAGTAAATTTTCAAATATTAATTTTTCTATAATTAATTTTCTCAAAGGCGTAGCAAGACCTTCAAATACCTCTCATAGTAAAGGCATAGAGGGCACTAGAAGTGGGTAGCTGCCACAAAAGACAAAAAAGTGGATTCCTAGCATCCTTGTAACTTTAAGCAAGGGCATGTATCAAATACTAAAGTACAAAGAGTAAAAAAAAAAAAGAACTTCTAAAGTGGTCCTTGGGGCAAAAGATGTTGAGAAATGCCGCTACGGGACAGTGGCCACATCGAGAGTTGATGCTAATATTATCAGATACGGAAACTCAAGAGCTCATTGTCAATCCGCCCACTCGGCTAATTCGCACGGAGAAAGCGGGGTGATGTCACACTTCCTCCTCTGCGCGGCATTGTTACACCTCGGCGGCGCGCTTTTGGGAGCCGCGGCGGCGAACGTGCGGGCGGCCGCCGAAGGCGCACTGCGCAAAAGTTAGGCACCGACGGGCAAGCCTCTCTTGGCGACCTTCTCTCGCACCGGGAGTAAATCTGTGGCTGGGTAAATCTGTGGCTGGGTAAATCTGTGGCTGGGTAAAACATCCGTAACTAAACACACAGTCCAACTCTTAAATAACTTTTACTCAACGCTATACCACACGCAATCTACTACAACCTTGCCTCAACGAATAAAAAACAGATATCCTTTTGACGCCTTCCTAAACATATTCGCGGACAATTGTTAACAGCAGATGCAGATTGTAGCTTCCTATCCCTTCTTGTGGTTAGTTTTAAGTTGAGGAAATAAGAATAGTTGTAAGTCATCCAAGGCACATGGAAAAGTGTAATTGAAGCGTGTGTTTCCGAATGAAAAATAAATATGTATTACAGAAAGTGGGATTTGCCTGTGAATGGATGGCTTGAAGAGCGCGCGCACGCGGGTCCTTGGGCGAGGGCGGGCGCCGCGTCGAGTAGGGGGAGGGGGCGTAGCGGGAGGGGAAGGGAGGGGCGGTGAGCGCCCTCGACGCTCGTGCGCTTGCGGGGGGACGGGCGGGGCGCGTGGCGGCCGCTTTCCCTGGCCGACTTGCCGCCGCCGCCGACGACGACGACGACGTCGTCGTCGTCGTCGTCGCTGCCGTCGCGGCGCCCAGCGCGTTGCAGTCCGGCGTCTCGCGCTGCCGGCGTCGTTGGCGACGCTGACAACACTTCGCGCCTGCGTGTTGTTTTCAGATCGATTAGTCAGCTGCTCGATAATTTATTGCTGTGAAACCTGCTCAGACGATCACCTGGATTAAGAAGTCACCTCCACTATTGGTCTCTTTTCTCGTGGAACTGATAATTTTTCCCGAAGGACGAGAGTAAATATTCTCACTTTTCAGTGGCCACCTGACTAGGTGAACAGCGGCCATGCACATTTCGTAGATTGAACTTTATTAAGCGATCACCTCAGGCGATTTGGAACAGAGTTATTACAAGAAGCGGAAAAGTGGTGGTGATTACTGTTCATTAATATCTTCGTGCTACGAGATGCATTGTCAGATTACTTCGAAAAACGACGTAGGTAGTTGTTTATCTCATAGGAGGATTGTTTTCTGTTTTAGGTATGAACAGATTATTTTAATAAATCTCTTAACGGAACAATAACGTTCCTGTCTCCCTTTCCGCAAAATTCCAGTGGTTCCTTAATGCATGCTTCCTTCCCGTGAGAATCGAATAAGGACTTGCGGACCACTCCGCGAATTCGATCTAAAGATTATTCTCTGACTCCTTCGTCAGAAGGAGACGTAAAGTTTCTACAGGATATGAATTGCACCTTCAAATATAATTTACTCCTTTGATTCGTCGAGGGCGGAAAGTTAATTTCTCGACCAAGAGAATGAGTGACAAGATATGGAAGTTATTTGATATTAGCCGATATCGTAAATGATCCTAAATACTTTGAATGCCTAATTTAAATTGTATTTTGCTTTCTTTTCGCGAATCGGCCTCAATGGACAACGCGAAAGTGCTTTTATGTTCATAAGACATTGTTTGGAGGGATCAGCATTTCTGCTGAGTCCATTTTTACATCTCAGGGTTGTTAGCCGTGGGGGTATGGAAAATGAATTGATGACGATTATGAGGGGTGAAAGGACGACACACATACAAACACACACACACACATCCATGTCCAGGGCGGAACTCGAATCCGCGACCCTGCTGCACGAGATCGCCACGGCACTACTGTCTTAGCGACGGGGCGGATATTTTGTCATTTATGATAATTAAAAATGTTGAAGAAAACATACTTAATTTCATATCAATTAGCACAATTTAATTTGATTTACACTCCCAGTAACCTCGCAATATTTATTAAACGGACACCTCAAAAATGGAGAGTTTTTACTGGAACCAGATTTTACTGTAATTAAAACATTATTTCATGTTGAAAGAGGAAGGATCGGGGGGTTTCGTATCTCTCAACAGCCAAGCATCGAGGAAAGAATCACACGACTCAGGAAACTGTATTAAAGGTCACAGAGGAACTTCGAATATTCTCTAATAATTGTAAATTGACATTTATCGACATTTTAAACCTGTGTTTTTATATTAATTCGTTATTTCTTGTGGATCACAGTAGTCGCCCATTCATATCAAGCTGCTGATTCATTCATATGTTCGACGAAACATCCACCGCAAACAAAGCAAGCATTGGCTCACCGAGTAATATAAAACGTCAACCATTTGCTCCATTATCATTATCTCCCGGCAATTTTTACACACCGAAGTATCGATTTTTGGAATCTGAAAGTTAGGCCAATTTCGACGTGTTGTTTAAAAAGTTGGGAATTGGTTTTTCTACGCATTTTTTTTCAAGTTGAAGAAAGTAAGTTGAGCTTTTAATCCGAGATTGCAGTCACTGCTATTTCCAGATACGAGTCTGTCACAAGTTTAATAATATAATGTATCAGACCACTTTATAAACAGCAATAAATAAAATCTGGGTTTATTGTTTCTCTGCAGAGAACACATGTGCTTAAAGTGACTTTTATTTTACGTATAGGTCTACACTTGAATTAATTATCAAGAAATGTTTACAGTGTATTGTAATAAAAAGAAAAAATATCGTTTTACCTAATGAAACTTGCAACATTAGCATTGTTTCGTTGTAATGCAAAAACATTTCACGTAAGATTTGAGAAAATATTGAGAGTATGGCTTGTATTCTTTCCCCATTTGTCATTTAAAATGAAATACAAAATCATAATTTACAAAACCTTTGAAGGAAACTGATGCAGAAGAAGAGTTATCTTAATTATATTTAAACCTAATTGTTTTAGGTATTTTTATATTTATATTTTTCCTTGTAACCTTTTATCTCTGTTATGCATAATATGTGGATGTGCATGACAACAGCCCAATTCCCAAAGACAATACTCAAAAACGTAAGTTTTGATGTATTGCAGTATTAAATTTAAAATTGTTCTGAAAATCTAACATACATAATTTAATATTGAAAAAATGTATTATTAAATTTATATTTACAATCACACATTTAAAGTTCACGAGACGAACACCAACATTTTCAGAGCGAAATTATACATTAAAATGACTATTTCTGAACTTTGATTATTGAGTTGTTGTTTTTTGAGAACTGAGCTGTCTGTATTCAAAATTCATACCACTGAAAAAGGAATTCATATGAAGCAAAATAACGTTACTGTATATCACTTTAAATTTTAAATTATTTGATAAGATTGAAAATCATCTACAGTACACATTCCGGTTGCGTTAAAGCAGATATTATATTTATCATTTACAAAAGGCTGTTATTTTCATGTTTTAAATATAAGATCTCTACAGGTTCATAATAGACGTCCCACTCTTATTTAGCAAAGTGTATTGTCTGCCCCGTGGCCGAGATCGTAAAGGCAGTAGTGCCATGGTGATCTCGGACCGTGGGGTCGCGAGTTCGAGTCCCGCCTCGGGCATGGTTGTACGTGTTCGTCCTTTCACCCCCTATCATCACCATATCGTTTCATTCTCATACCATAACGTTACATCCAATAGAGGTCGCCAATGACCAAGTAGTTGATGCGACCTAAAAGAAAAAAAAGAAGAAAAAAAGAAAACAAAAAATTTATTGCCTCAATTACAATGCTGGAGGTAGAAGTGTGATTCTGATTGAAGTACGTCGAACGGAGCGCTGCGTGTGCAGTGGGAAACAGTAACCCGACCGGCCAGCGGCCTCCCCTTGGTTCCTCTGGGTGCGCCGGGAACCGGCTCTCGGGAAAACGCGAGGGAGAAATGCAGCGCGGTCCAGTTCCATTGGCAGCCAGCAGGTGCAGCTGCCATCTGTTGGGCTCGCGGTGCTGGCGTGAAATTACGGCCACAATGCCTTATTTTGTTCAATTTCGTGCGTGCGCAAACAACTTGTTCGTTTAGAGTATGACTTTTCTTTTAAATGGGGCAACCTGCGCAGTAGTGTGGCATCTTACACGAGACAGAATTTCGAGCATCTTAAAATAAATAATAATTAAATAAGTATTTTATTTATATTTATTTTATTTGTTCGTGTAAACATTCACGAAGTGGTTTGTGGGGAATCTAAATTTATTGCCTTGAAGTAAAGCAAATAACCGCGCCTATTTATCAAAGTAATTGCTATGCTCCCCGAAAGCAAAGAACGTGCTTTTATATCCGTTTCAGTTCTGGTATAAAGCTCTGTTGAAGAATTTTGGTGCCAGGTTTGCGTTGGAGGCTGCGCTGGAATACATTTGATGATTGCTTGTGGAGCGATACTTAGTTATCATTTATGATGACAGAAGAAAATATACAATAATTCGTTGAAAATAACTATATAAATCGGTTATAATTTCGTATTGAATGAAATGGATTGTGTATTGCTTTAAGCAGTTGCTTTCGAATATATTGCGCGAAATATTGTTTAAAGATTACAAATTATAACTACAGTACAAATTCTTCCCTCGTGCATAGATTGCTTCGTACAGATACTTTTCTCTTTGTTGTTATCCTTTCGGTTGATAGTAGTGTAGGTAATTCCCATATATGACGGTCACGCCTGTTAATGAGCAAAGCCATTGGGTAGGGTGTACATAAAAGTGCATTGTTCCAGATTATGAGTGCGCCTTGAACTGTACACATTTTGTACTGACTTCGGCAGCTCACAAAAAGGGTGCGTTGACTGGATGTGCGAATGGTGTTAAACGGTTATAAAAGAACTAATCAATTATGAATGACTATATGTTGTGGCATATGAGGTAAAACGTGCTTCTGGTAGAGAGTAACTAAGTTTCACATCATTTATAAGTGGCTTGTGGTATGTATATATGTATATGTGTATATGTATATGTGTATATGTATATGTGTATATGTATATGTGTATATGTATATGTGTATATGTATATGTGTATATGTATATGTGTATATGTATATGTGTATATGTATATGTGTATATGTATATGTGTATATGTATATGTGTATATGTATATGTGTATATGTATATGTGTATATGTATATGTGTATATGTATATGTGTATATGTATATGTGTATATGTATATGTGTATATGTATATGTGTATATGTATATGTGTATATGTATATGTGTATATGTATATGTGTATATGTATGTATGTGGATATGTATGTGTATATGTATGTATGCATGCATGCATGCGGGATCTACGGAATCTTATCATATGCAAGGCTACTAATGGGGTAAACTTTCGTAATGCTCTCCTCGCTTTCTTTTCGAAATGTCAACGTACGAAGGAAAATATTAGCGTTAGTGAAGTGTTGAGCTCTCCGCCGCAACTTTGCTTTCAAAGGAACTGTTTCAGAAACCAATAAAATATTCACACTACAAATGTTAGACTCGTTAGCACTGGTGGTTTCCAGTTCCGCCTATTTTTCTTGGGGTCATTTGTAGAGGTCTTGCATTATTGCTAGCCCTAGGCGCTTTCAATATAATTTATCATTCAGAACTTGACTTGGGCATTTTGTTAGAATGACCGAGGGCAACTTTTTACTTTCAGAGAAGCTTGGCATTTATTATTCGACCACAATATGAAGAAATAAGTCGATAATATCCACTCCACAAGAAGTAAGTTCTAACATTGTGAGTGATGAGTCAGGGTATTGTCTAAAAGTTGGATCGGTGTGAACAAACTTCAGTTAAGGAGCGATAGTCATCGGGCCCATATAGCGAACCGTGTAACACCATGTAGGTCCAATATTGTGCATGAGTAAACATTTTAATATTTGAGTATCTAATGGTAAATTGCAGAGTATCAAATAGTAAATTGAAATTTCTGTACGTTTCGTGATTTTGTTCGTTTCTGAGAACCCTTAAGACCCACAAATGTAGTAGACCTCCGAAAAGATTACAAGTTTTTGAGTTACGCCGATGGCAAGGTGTATTGCAGGGTTATGAATTGCATCCCGCCTGCAGACTTCTTTAGAGTATTATCTTCAAAATTCTAAATTTCTTCTATTAAATCTGTTTCGTGTAGTCCTGGGAGGTGAGTAACGAATTTACGGGCATCTGTGTTGGTGCTCTTAAAAATCTTCGAAACGTTCGTCTTTCTTTAAATTATAATTGGCTATAGCCTAGATAATATAAAAAGGGGACTAAAAGGGAATAATTATGTATATCGATGTAATTAGTGTTTATTTTTATAGCTCACGCTTGTACTGATCTTGGTCAGCGTGCTCGCTTTCCACTACACGGCTCTGGGTTCGATTCCCGGTCAAGGCAAGACTATAGTGTGAGTTTTCCTTGCAATGTCCCAGTATATGTTGCTATGCGACGACGAGAAAATTCACTTCTCAGGTTCACCGAAATACGGTGTGGGGATGTTACGAGCCAACCACACGTACCCCCATAACCCATGGCCGCAAGGCAGGAGAGTCGCTTGTAGACCTGAGCCCGTTCACGGGCTGTCGCGACAAGTACATACATATATACGATTTTACTAAGACTACCATTCTCATCCAATGTATATCTGTCTAATAGAGAACCGAACGGAGAATATTAAATCGTCGACGTTGTAATTCTTAGATTTTAAAATAGCTTATATCTAAGAACTACGAAAGCAGTTGAGACAATTGGGGGAACTGTTGGACTCGAATAATCTTCCAAATTAACGGGCACAATACAGAGTTTAAACAGAATACTTTGCACTGCTATTTGTTTTATTATTACTCATACTTTTATGATAAACCCCGGGGAGAATTAAAGCTGAAAATATGAAAGGGGGAAAGCGGCATATCATTACTTCCGCTTTCTGTGTTATAGAAAAAAGAGGTTTTAAAATTTCAAGATATTTTTATCCTTTATTCATTTTCACAAGACAAACAGAAATTTACTTCGCTCTTCTAAGCCACAATATGAAATTGCTCCCTACATTTTTTAACTTGCATATCAGGACAGTAGCCTACAAAGGTTGGAATAACAAAACAATGAATATATATTTAAAATTTAACACAGAATATTTCTATTGGACTTGAAATGGCCCATCATTATGAATACTTAGTTCACGCTCTTACAACCAACAGTAGCTTTGTCGCATACTGCTCTCATTGAAAATGTTTTCAAACTCCAAATTGAAGATTCCAAATCGAGTAGAAACTTGGAATTTTGTTCAATAGTTTCAATAATTTTAGATGCGTAATTCATTTGTGTAGAAAGTCATTTTTGTTGAACGTTATTTTTTAAAAATTTTGTTTTGTGACGCAAAGAAAAATTCGTGTAATATGTGAACTGTTCATATCCGTTATACAGAATGTCTCAGAATAAACGTCACAAACTTCTAGAACCATGTGTGGGGGTACAGAACAATCATATTTTTTCAATGAACGTGTGATGGGAATTTTCAAATAACAAAAATGCACATGTGACATTTAAACCCCATGGGTTGGCAACTCATCAAGCGTGGGTGTTGGTCGGGTCACGTCGAGCGCAGTCAAAAGGAAGTCGTTGACCCGTCAAACGCCAATGCATGGTGAGTTGCCTATCAAACAGGGGCAAATGGCACATGTGTATCTCGGTTTTTTAAAAATTCCCCCTACATGATCAATGGCAAAAAATGATCATCTTTGACTGTTGTACCGTCTCCAAGAAGTTTGTAACATTGATTCAGATACATTCTGTATTTGTGTCCTCAATGATTTCATAAATTATTTTAATAAACTTAAGAAAGAAGTTTTGTTGCACTTAAAGAAAAAAGCTTTGTGTTCGGGTCTTGAATGGCATCGATAGTGCGGCGTGTAAGAGTACGTCGCAAGTGCAGCGATGGGGTCGGCGACTTCCGCCGTCGAAGCAGCAGCAACAGCCATCAGCAGCGCAGGCGCTCAGCTCAGCTGAGCTGGGTGCGGCGCCACTGCGCAAGTATGCCGCTTCCCTCCTCCCTCCCCTTCTCCCTCCCCCGCGCCGGGACTGGCAGCGCGCGTCGCCGCCCGTGGACAGGTGGCGCTGCGTTCTCACCTGCGCCGCCGCCGCCGCCGCCGCCAACCGCCTCCAGCGGCGCGCCGCCGCCAGTGCAGCCCGGGCGGGCGCCCAGCGACACGTAGGTGTTCTCTCTCCACCGTCTGCGCCGATCGGCGGGACGTGGGACGTGCGAGTTCGTCTGCGTGACCCAGTGCGTGCGTTGTGCGTGGACGTGGATAAGCCAGTGCTGTGCCTGTGCCGCGGAGGACGACCCCTCCCTCGCCGTGGGAAGTGTTTGCCGGAAAGCGGCCCCTGAGGAACGCCTGTTCGTCGGCGACCGGTGCCCCGGCGGCGAGAAAGCGTGCGGCGGCGCACGACCGAGCTCACTGCTTTATCGCCGCCCGCCCGCTTCGAGGGCTTTCGGGCTGCGATGACGATAGGGCAGCGTTCCCGGACGTTTTTGCCGCGGAACGGTTTGAAAGGCGATTCTTCTGCGGAACCTTGAACGGATCCACAGATTTTCTTAAGCTATACAGTTCACAACCTCCATCTTTCAGCAAATCGTATCGCTTAATTGTTTTTCATTACATAGAACGTTGAGATATAAAAATAAAATACTTTAAATTATCATTTATTTGTAGGAAGCTTGAATCACCTTTAATAATTCACATATATAATGCAAGAAACAGTCATTTTGCTATTAAATGCTTTAAAATTGCGGTTTATGGCCGACAATTAACCCATATTTTTTTCCAAAATCTGTTTTGAACCTAATTTCAGAACTTTCTCGAAACTCTTAAAAGGCTCGCGATTAGGGAATCGCTGCGCGATAGGGCACTCTCCGTGTAGTTTCCTCGTAGGCGCGTACTGCTTCCGGCGGGGAACGGGCGACGCTTTTTGCTGGCGTGCGTTGCGACAGCAGCCCGCGCGTGCTCGCCCGTGGATACGCGGGATGGATGCAACACGCGCGTGCGTGAGGGAGAGCTGCCTGACGACTCGCTGTAACTCTTTTTATCGTTTTCGCGTGCACGCGCTAAATTCGGGATAGCGGGAGAGCCGATCGCTTTGGTGAGGTGTAGAGCTACAATTTTTCGGGGGAAGGGGAGATCTAGAGATCTATAAATAAAAAATAAATGGGAAGGAAAATTTGTATCTCTAAAATTTAAGTGAAGCTGTATAGCCTGGAATGAAAATAGTACATGTGCTTCATAAACATACTTTCTAGGGCATTGTATTTGTAATATGCTCGTATATGTTATTTTCGACTTCAAAGCAAATATCTTTTTATTTTATTGTTGATGGAGTGGATTAATTACTTTACAGACGGAGGTTGTATAGATAGTAATCAAAACATAGTACAACTTGCTAAGTCTTACTTTTAAGTAGGAGGAAGGTGTCGCCTCTGCTTACTCTTCAATCATCGAGCTGCGCAGAACTTTTCTTTTTTTTCTCAAGTGATCATTTGTTAGGAAGTCTGGAGTGGATTCTTGTTTATAGAGGGTCCTATTTTTTACTAAGTTGGAAATGTCCTGGGCAAGAAGTCTTGGTAATTTCACGTTGAATCTTCTGAAATCTGTTGGAAGAATTCCAAAAACCTTCTGGAAGAATGTTGTCATAAATAACTTTATTAACTAGAGTCAAACCTCCATTGTTTTTCTTACATAGAACGTTGAGATATAAAAATAAAATACTTAAATTATTTACAAGATTTCCAAGGACCTGAAATAATCGGAGTTCGTGTTAAAAACATTCGTATTGTCCAAGTATTTAAATGTTCGTATTATGTACTCCTTGCCGGGACCGAAGTTTTTGTTCGTGTTGGCGGCGAAATTCATATTAAGTGAGTTCGTGCTAACGAGGTTTACTGTAGTGGCATAAACGTAACAAGACGTCATTTGTTCTCTAAGTCATTAAATTATTAAATCAACAGATTTGCCATGTATATCTCTCAAGGTAAAAGGTTTGAAATTATGTCACAATTTGTCCTCGTACCTGAAATGAGCAAGAGCGACTGCTAATATGCGTCGCTATCTATGCAGATCTCGTACTTCTAGTAAGCTAGAGAGTTGTCGAAAACTTTCGCACTACGTTTCTCCTTGTCCTATCTGCAAATAGTCCGTTTTTGCCTTAGCTTTAGTACCGCAATAACACGCACTGTAACGTAGAACACAGAGAAGTAAAAACCTCGGCCTGTTATCTCAAGGGAACATTGAAGGCGCGTGCATTCCGTTCTCGGTGTTTTACATTTCGAAGCGCGCTGACATGGCACTTTGTATGCAATGTGGTCACGAAGACGCCAAAGCTTGTGGACAAACACCCAGTCCGCCTCTTTTGTGGTATTCACGGTTGAATTCCGTCCTTATAAGCCTATACGGTTTTTCAAAAATTGTTTAGGAAATAAATATTGCAAACATTTATACTCCGCCTTAGAGTAAAAATGAACATTCAAGTCTTTATTTCACAATGACTTTTTTCCCTAAATGCTCGTAATTTCTCTGTGGTCGTATTTAGCCTATGTAATACCGATACACCTGTGGCAATATACGCGTGCAGTATATCAAGAGCCATGCAAATCCAAAAGAAACTTACCGCACGGAACACCACTGAACCCACTGTTTTAGGATGAATGTTGGTATTTATTTTGTGAACATCGTCTATGCCAGTCCCTTTTCTACCTTACTTATAATAGAATGCAATTTGAGTTGATTGATACCTCAAAGCCCCTAATTTTATAGTTTAGTATAATTATTTCGCACTAATTTTTTATTTGTGTGAAACCTTCAATCGTCGTTTATTGAACATCAAATTGGTAAGTCATTTTAATTTTTTATTGCATTTGTACAAAGCTCTTCATATACTACTGAGGCTAAGAAATTCCATCTCAATTATTTGTTGGTGTTGTTGTTTTGTTTTTAGTTTTTATTTTAAGAAAATATATTTTTGCATAATACCGTCGTTTATTATATACGCTAACAAATCAATTAATTTTTTTTAGGCCTTCAAGATGGAATGTACGAAATGTGTTCTTACCGTGAAGTCACGACATAAATGTTTATTTTCCTTGCGTTTAATTTTTCGGTAGATACCGTCTTATTTAAAAAATGCATTCAATTTGATATTTTCAGTTACTTCTGAGGAGGCGCGTCGGAGGTACCCAGTTTCACTTTCATCTGTCTGTACTTACGGGCTTTCAATTAGACAACCTCCAATATCAATTTACAATTTGTTTTTATTAAATACTTCTCTTTTATAGAAGTCGCTCTACTAAAAAAGATGGGCATCTTAAAAGCTTTAGTTATTTTTATAATCTCGCATATTCGATATTTCTATCCCACCTAACTCACAGACCACACACATCTATATAGTTTCATATAAAAATGTTTGGTACCATATCAAGGTGTATGAGAAATTTTTACTCCAATCGTGTGATTACTTTAAATAATAATTACTATGTAATGCTTTGGACGAAGCCATATTAACTATAGTAGGGGTTTCATAGTTATTATCACAATACTTTTGGAAGCACTAAACAACGCAGCCCTGATCCTGCTCCACGCCTCGACCGGTATCGAACACTTAGCATTATTGACTAGTGTGAATATTGTCGCTTGAACTATTGAAGTCATTGATTCTATCAATATGTGTAATGCATATAATATCCCGGGAGGTTACGGTGTTCCTCTCCCGCTGAAACCTGATATCCGCTGCCGACCTACAAGTCGCTTTTGGGGTTTTTCTCGCTCCTCCATCATCTCTTCCAAAGGGGCACCGCCCCAGTGGGATGGCTCTAAGCTGCCTTTGATGTATCGACAAGTGTGGCAGTAATTTAGTGCATGTAAGTAAGAGTAAATATGTTAAAGGGAAGGGCGGGGATAAGGACGAGAAAGGAAAGAAGACGTGCGACTCGTGGCCTGTTTGTTAGGGAATAAACTAAGGAAATTTAACTGGTTTATAAGTTACAGCGTGATGTAAGTATTTTTTTTTATAAATCTGTGGTCACAGATAAAGTTCTTAAGTCAAAAATCTTAGTGTGGAGAAACAAGGGTTATATTATTGAGCAAACGCTCTTTCCTATGCTCAACGCTATTTGTCATTGCTTTTTTGCCGTTAAGGAGGCAACACTTGAATTCGGTCGTTTTATGAAAATGAATATAGATAATTACTTGTGGTTTCAGTGCTTAACCCAATTTCACCAAAAAATTGACTTAAGAACTTTTACCCTGTGACCTCAGAATATTCAAAGGTGGTTTGTATTCTGGTCTGAGTAACTACCCCTGCCTTACGCCACTGATGAGCTGGTTCTGCGTCCGGCGCGGCGCCTCAGAATCCTGGGCGCTCGCAGAGAAAGCTGGCGGAGCAGCGGGCGAGCGCGCTGGGAACCAGTCCACTTGCCTCGGCTTCTCAAGCCAAGAGTGATGCATTCCGTTGGCCCACACGGGGAAAAATCTTTGTATCCTTCTCTTTTAACCCTATCTTCGATATCGATAAAATTTGGGCTTGATCATGTGTTGCCATTATTCATTCGCGTTCTTTGCGTGTGAGATGCCTCGCTCGTTTATTTCTCCAAAAATTCTTGAAATTATTTTATTGTGCATGTAAATTAAATTAATTCTCTATTAACTCTCAACACTATAACGCATTTTCCCATCAAACTGGTATAAATTAATATAAAACTCTGATTGAATGTTCTCTTGGAATAAGGGGGGTTAATTGCCATATTAATGTTTTCATTAAATGTTACATAATGCCTTTAATCACTCGTTTGCAGTCGTTCC
>JAHLJT010003656.1:99068644-99082259 GCA_031308135.1 Acheta domesticus | reverse complement strand
AAGCTCACTAGCAGTCTTACTTGATATCAATAAACGGGAGCCAATTATTCGAATCCTTTTTAGTGCGTAATGCGTGTTGAAGTTGGAAGCAGATTCTTTTGTAGTATTTATTATATACCACATTTATTTTTGTGAGTTAAGACGGCGTTACATATGCCTAATTCAGCGACCACGGGTTGCGAGTGCTCGCTGAATCTCAGTAGCAGAGGTTCTCGGTGAATTCCGAACACAAAGTTCAGTTCTCGGCAAAGAGTAAGCAGCTCTTCCCGACCACGTGATTCAGCGGACCAGGCACTCGTTAATCGCCAAACGCCTCATGTGTGGCGTCGCCTTTAGAGAAAGACTGGAATGGAGATGAGTGGGAGAGAGAGGGGGGAGAAAAATAGAGAGGGAAAGGGACAAGCTCACTAGCAGTCTTACTTGATATCAATAAACGGGAGCCAATTATTCGAATCCTTTTTAGTGCGTAATGCGTGTTGAAGTTGGAAGCAGCTTTTGAGTGAGTGATTGAATGAATGAGTAATGAGTGAGTTAAGACGGCGTTACATATGCCTAATTCAGCGACCACGGGTTGCGAGTGCTCGCTGAATCTCAGTAGCAGAGGTTCTCGGTGAATTCCGAACACAAAGTTCAGTTCTCGGCAAAGAGTAAGCAGCTCTTCCCGAGTGTTTGAGCGGACCAGGACTCGTTAATCGCCAAACGCCTCATGTGTGGCGTCGCCTTTAGAGAAAGACTGGAATGGAGATGAGTGGGAGAGAGAGGGGGGAGAAAAATAGAGAGGGAAAGGGAAAGAGTACAGGTAACGGCTTAAGTAAGAGAAAAAAATGGCATTCAACAGCTCCTCGGACACATTGCTGTATGTACCAGAGAAGGAGCTGAGAGTGAGTGAGTGAATGAATGAGTGAGTGAGTGAGTGAGTGAGTGAGTGAGTGAGTGAGTGAGTGAGTGAGTGAGTGAGTGAGTGAGTGAGTGAGTGAGTGAGTGAGTGAGTGAGTGAGTGAGCGAGCGTTTTAAGGTGCGAGAACTTCTATGGTCATTAGTCCCACAAGTGTAGTGCATGTTATAATTGGGAGGTGGCGGTGTTCCTCCCCTACAAGATCCAGCGCGGACCTACTCCCTAACGTGCATGCCCTCCTCCCCCATGCGTAACACTGTCTGCGCTTTAAGCTTCCGACTGGTCCTCTCGACGTGTGTGGCAGCGCCTGTAAGTGTATGTGTGTAAGCGGAGACGAGGAGACAAGGAAACGAAAGGAAAGGCCGTGCGCGTTCCGTGGCCTCTTTGTTAGGATATTATTCCGGCTTTTGTCTATACCGCGATTTTCGTAACATTGTCCCTGACAGGAATCAGCTGTTCACGGTTTCATCCAATAGGGAACTTGACCGTCACCATAGTGACATCACTGTCGCGAAATATAAGCTCTCGATTAGATGGCAGCGAAACAGCTGATTCCTGTCAGGGACAAAGTTACGAAAATCGCAGTATAGTATTGACCAGAGTATTTGGGCCGCTTGGATTCTCCTCGAGGCGGTTGTTTTAATTCGACTTTTATGTAGCTACAATTAAGAGCTCAGCAGAACAAGGGACTATCACAAATGTTTTGTGAAATTGAGTTATTAACATTATACAAAACTTCAAATAAATTATTCTTTTAATGTAATATGTTGTTGTGTTTGTACTAAGATTAAAATTTTAAAAACGTATTGAGTTATATGAGGGGAAGTCAGATAAAACTACCATTATCTCGTATCTATGTCAGTTGAGCCCCTTGTTCTACTGAGCCCTTCATTCAAAATCCGCCACTAACCAGGGCCTTTCCAACCAGGGGAATTCCAACCAGGGGCCTTTTAACTCTCATAACGTGGTGGTCTCATATAACCCTTTACAGGGGCGCTCTCGTCCTGCAGCACCTCACAGGAACTCAAATACCAACTGCTGCCAACCTGCCAGCTGATTCTAAAAACGTGTGTGGCTGCTGCGAGGCTGCTGCGAGGGCTGCTGCTGCTGCTGCTACAGTTTCTCGAGACGTAAGCAGGCGCGTATGTTACAAAAGGATAGCGTCGATGTTCGCGCTTTCTTATGCATGATTCGGATATTGAGAACAAGTGAACATTTAGAAGACAACGTTAGTATTAATCATAATTTAGCCATTTTTGATGATGCGGAAGTCGGCGAGCCTAACCGGGTGGGTGGCACCCGGCGATA
Source organism: Acheta domesticus (assembly GCA_031308135.1). NCBI lineage: Eukaryota > Metazoa > Arthropoda > Insecta > Orthoptera > Gryllidae > Acheta > Acheta domesticus. Next base: position 99,080,056 of record JAHLJT010003656.1, on the reverse strand, counting down.
CATAGCACCTCCTGTAGTAGCACTTTCAACTTCGTCTCGGATTTTGATGGAGAGTTGCAAGGCCCTAACTCCCAAAACCCAGGCCGTCCCGGGCAGAGAACGGGCCCGCAGAGGGACGCGCACCGCGAGGGCGAGGGCGAGCTAGCGCGTGCTTCGGGGATCCTTGATGGGAGTGGCGCCGCATGGCCAGCCACTCGCTTCGGGGCCCTCCAAGCGCTGACCCTCACGCGGCGGCACAAGGACGGGATGGGGAGGGGAGGGGAGGGCGGGGCGGGGGCGGAAGCATCATTTCCGGTCCGAGAGGGGCGTCCTCCGCGACGCCAACGGCCTCTTCCCCTCCCCCCTTCCCACGCCCCGCCTCATGCGTGCTGATCTCGAACCGCCACGCTGTCTGCCTCACACCTCCATTTCGTACGAGTACTCTACACGCTACGTTGTTACCAACCTGCAGGTTGACAGAGAGTCGGTGGAAACAGTGCGAGAACTTGCGTATGTATATAGCGTACGTCTTTAGTGACGTAAGGGAGCTCAGGGGTTCAGGGAATCAACTGATGTCACTGCAGTGGCTGTGAATCGGAGGTTCTAGATTCGAGTCCCGACGACGGTAGGATTTTCGACTCTAGCTTGTCAGCTAGGTTAAATTCAGTCGTGCTCTGGAGGAGAATTCTAGTGGCCAGCTGCTCATATTGACAGGTTTCCATGGTTCCTTCCATCAAAACTGGAGCAGTACCCAAACAAACAGGCCAGGGACCGTGCGCAATCTTTTCTTCCTCTTCCTTGTTCTATCCTCTCTCACTCTCTCTCTCAAACACACACATACATACACACACTCTAACATGAACTACACTACCACACATGCTGGGACTCCGCCAGCTGGAAAACCCGCTAGTCGACGGTAGATAGACGTCGGATCTCGCCATCCAGCGGGAGAAAATCACCGCCACCTCCCGATGAAAAACCATGCACTACACTTACTGGACTAATGACCTCTGTAGTTGACGCGCCCGCAATCACTAACAATCAATCAATTTTAGGGGCATAATACCTCACTTGCCAACAATATTTTAATAAATAAGAACTATATTAATAAATAATACTGATAACAAGCACCAAGGGCGTTTAAGGATTCTAATAATTCGGGCGACAGAAGCCCTCGATCATTAGAACCAGTTTGCGCCCATGGTATATACTTTATTTTATTGTTTTACGTAATTTTAATGATTCAGATTTACTTATTTACAATTAATTAGTTGTTAACTTGACTCTGTCTTTTCATATTACCTTCCCATAATTCCCTCCATAAGAAAATATGTAGCACCACTAAACTGTTTTCATATTTGTCTCCTAACCACGATCCTTTCGGTTCAAGTAAGTTATACAGAGTATATTGGGCTCCGTATGGAAGGCAATAACAAGCTATAACGTATCAGTAAAAAAATACAAATAAATATTAACAAACAAAAATAATAACAATAATAACATATCACTGGAGAATAGCTAAGCTTTTTTTATGATATGAAGCTTCGACAAAATTCTTGCACTTAATTTTTCCGTTTCCATCTCGAAAGACTTCAGTCGTTTGCATAATTACCGCCGCATTCCTTTCCTATCTTCCCCAGGTAATTCCAGTAATGGCAGACAGCAGAAATACAGCACAATAAAGATATGACATATGTGACCATTAAACGGCTCGTTTTGGAACGCAAGCCAGCCTGATTTTTGTTAATGTGGTGAACTAACTGGCAATGGCACTTGAAACGTAAATCTCTAGTCCCTAACGAACGTTAAGATGTTTCTCAACAATCACCGTCAATTCATACACTGAAGAAACCGCAAAGGATGCGAGAAAGGCGTGCGTCACGATGAAGCCGCAGCTTCCAAAAAAGAATGACATGGAAAGAACGGTGCCTGAGGAATTTCCGTGGTGCGGACTCTGTTGTCCTTCGCAATGGCTTTAACGGCGACTGGAAGGCGACGGGGGGCGGGTGAAAGACTGGCGCGAAGAGAGCTCACATTTGCATTCTACCCCGCTCGAAACTGTCTGACGATAAAACGCAAACAGAGGCTCGTTGGTTAGTTCTTTGATGAACTCCGTATTCTTGGGTCTTCCGCCGACTTGCAGTCTAAACGTAAGAAAATTATGTTCGTTTCAAGAAATTTCTTGATCAACGGAAAATAGTTCCAACACGTTTACATTTATCCCCAAACTATGATACAAGGAGATGACTAGGACAACACATCAGGAGTGAGAAAGTGGTCAGAAATGCATGTCATATAAATATTTAACAATCAATTTTTTAACAGAAGCACTTATAAACAGTAATTTAGCACTGCACCAAACTTAAGCGACTTTTCCGCCATGTATCTAAAATAAATTGTTGTGTATTTACATTTTTCAAAACAAAACATTTTTTTCTTTATAAGGCAATATAAATTGGAAGACGTAACATCATTTTTGATAAAGTATTGACACGAGTTGTTTCTCAAGCGTCAGTACACAAGGAGCGGATAGTTATAATTTTGTTATCTTCAGCTTGGCTGACGAACCCGTTTTGCTTACGATGAACTATGAAACCACAGTGGAAAAAGGATCCTATGCATTGCTAGAACGGATAAGAAATCCGAGACGAGAGAATGTTAGGGAGAGGAGCGCTCGCTAGCGCACTTTCCTGGTACGTACTTTCCATTTGAATTTGAGGAAAGGAGCCACGATGAAGCCTGGTTTTAAATTAAAATTCGTTGGAAATTGCCGCGTCGATCGGGAGAAGGAACGGGCGAGGAAGCACGCGAAAGTGATACCTGAAGCTGCGTATACACTAAAAGAAGGACGGCTCGAACAGTTTCGAATCAGTTCGTTTGGTTAATGCACATGTCATAACGAATGCCTTTGTTTGATTGGTTCATTGTTTCCGGGATCTTCAACTACTTAGTTCATTAGACCCAGCAGTGTAGTGAATGTTCTATTCCCGGAGTTGGTAGAGTGGTGTTTCTCCCCGCCCAGATCATGAGATCTAGAGCCGACCTATATGTCGGCTTGCAAAGGATTTCCACCTCCACGTATTTCCCCCAGTGGCGCACCTCGCCAATCGGGTAAAACTAAGCACCCGACAGGTACCCGACGTATGTGGCAATGCAGTGTATGTAAGCACGCGCGCGCGAGCGCTGCATGCGGAATTGTGTGTATGTGTGTGTGTGTGTGTGTGTGTGTGTGTGTGTGTGTGTGTGTGTGTGTGTGTGTGTTTGTAGAAATGAGAGAGGAAAGGTCAAGGAACAAGAAGGAAAGATCCTGTGCGGTCTGTGGCCACAGGGAACTGTTCCGGCATTTGTCTGGTGTTGATCGGAGAAACCACGGAAAACTACCAATCGGAGCAGCCAACCGTTAGAATTCTCCTCCAGTCAGATGAATTCGACGTAGCTATTAGCTAGGAATCTGAAATCCGTCACTGTCAGGACTCAAACCCTAGCACCTCCCTGTTAACGTCGCTGCAGAGACAGCGGCAATGCGGCTCTGAGCTAACTCAGCAGATGCCTTGGTTCGAGGTCGTTCGCCTTTCCTGTAATCTTGCTCCGAGAGGCGGAACATCAAACCCCATTCGGAACGCGTTAGACTTGGTTTTAGCTTGAATCGCATTGCAGTCAGCGTTGTGAGGGAAATGTAGCGTATACATCAATAGATTGAGAATTACAATGAAAACATACTTTTTTTTGTATGGGGACAGCAAACAACATTAAACGAACGCCGAAAAAACTCAAGTTGAATACACTTGACGAAATGCGCCTTAGTTTGCTTGGTGTGTGTGTGTACCTTTTCAAGCAATGGAGCGAACGTGCGGGCGAGCGAAAGAGCCAGCGAACGGAGGGTGAGCAAAAAATTCAGCGAGAGAATGAGCAAGCGAAAGGACCAGCGAGAGAAGAATCAAGCGAAAGGACTAGAGAGAGAACGAGTAAGGGCACGGGTCACCGAAAGACGGAGAAAGCAATAAATCCGGAGTGGACGAGCGAGGGAACTAAAGCATGAGACGTGCGATTGATTGATTAACTCTGGGCGCGTCAACGGGTAAGGGCGTTTGTCCCGCAAGTGTAGTGCATGTTTTTGCTCGAGATGTGGCAGTGATCTTCCCCTGCAGATGATGAGATCCGGTGCGGACCTACCGTCGGCTAGCGGGGTTTTCCCCAACTACGTATCCCCCATCAGCAGGCACAGCCCCAGCCGGGACAAGTGTGTAAGCAATGACAAGGAAAAAATCGCGCCCGTTTGTTATGGTACTGCTCCCGCATTCGCGTGGTATTGATCGGAGAAACCACTAAAAACTACAGATCAGAGCACCCGACCGATAGAATTCTCCTCCACACTAGCTAACTAGCTAGTATCGAAAATCCTGCCATCGTCGGGACTCGAACCCAGAACCACCCGGTCAGAACCACTGCAGTGACAGATGTTTCCCTGAACCACCTCTCCGGGCGCGAACGGGCGAAAGAGACATCAACAACAGCGATCGGCCGAGCGAGGGAGTGAACTAGCAAGCGAACCGGGCGAGCGGGCACGGCGGCCGAGAGCGGGGCGGGGCAGTGCGAGGCGGGGCGCGGTCCCGCTAGAGCGCTTCGCTGGTGCGAGTGCCGTTGGCGCAGGCGTTCGCCCGGCTGCGACCAGCGCCGCGCCCACCCAGCCAGCCGGCAGCGCCCGCCGCCTCGCCCCTCGCCGCGCCGCACGTCTGGCCCGGGCGGGCGGGCGGAAGCGACGTGATGGCACTCGGAGCGGCGCCCGCTGCGAGGAGTTCGCACGCGAGGGGACGCCCCGGCCCGGACGCTCATGCGCGACACTAATATCCTGCTCGGACACATTTATTCTTCTATAGTGCGATTTTTGTAACGTTGCCCCTCAAGGCGTGTCTTCACGATGGAATATGTCATGGTATTTCGCGTCTTTCTCAGTCTTGCTGCTAGATAGCGCATAATCGCGACCATATCAAGCAGTGTTTGCGATCATACGACATCTACCGGCACGAGCGAGAAAGGCGCGAAATTTTGTGTGATATTCCATCGTGGCCAAAGGTGCTTGAGGGGCAAAGTTATAAAAATCGCACTATAATCTTGCTACAACGTTCGAATCTCATGTTTTTGGATTCTTCTTCAGCTAATTTATACTATACAAGCAAAACACAAGAAGGACACAATGATTACCCTTATACCTTTATGCAAACAATCTATTACAAATAAAAATAGTATTCAGAGAACTTTTATTTGTAACAGATTGTTTACATAAAGGTGTAAGGGTAATCATTGTGTTCTCCTTGTGTTTTGCTTGTGTACTATACATTACCCGAAGAAGAATCCAAAATAATGAGATTCGAAACGTTGTTGTAGCAGTAAGATGATAGAATAATAAATTTGACTGCAAATAATTGGTTCAAAAATTTATTTATTAAACAAAGACATAAATCAATTGGGAGTAATATCCTGCAGCCCTGTCGAGCGTTCCTCTTTCCGAACTTTTTACGCTTTGTTGCTTTAATGATTTAGCAGCTGAACATTTCCATATACTTCAAACAAATGCAGCGGAAACATCCGCCATCGAGTTGTGTTATTAATTTAGGAAAATGTCTTGTACTTTCAGTGCAATAAATATAATATGTGGCGACAAAAATATTTTCGTAGTGCTTCTGTTTTCAAAATAACAGTTCTCATCTTATGAAATATTAATAATCAATAAGATCGGAAATAACACTGATTTTTAAAGAAATTTCATACATTACTTGAATTCCATCGCTCTTACAATTAGGCAAACTACAATAAAACTTGCTCAAAGCAGAACGAGTATAATGCGGTATAAATCTGTCTAATGTAAACATAAATCGCGGTCTTGCCAAACACAAATCCTACAGTATTACACTTCATAAAGCGGAATCTTCTCTAATACGGAAAAAAAATTCCGGTTCCTTTAGGTTCCGCTTTGAGCAATTTTTACTGTATTTTTATTTTCCATTACTTGTCAAACTTTCGGTTTCCATTGAGAACTTTCTCAAACCGTGCAAAATCTCTCTGCACCAAAGTAAAGAACGTTAGCAGAAACTAGAAATCCAGGACCTCTGCAATTCAACGCGGCGGATCGCCTACTTCTGGAGGCAGGCGGCCCTGAACGACGGACTCTCCGTCGTCGCCGCCGCCGCCGCCGCCGCCGCCTCCTCCTCCTCCGCCTCCGCCGCCGCCGCGTGCGAAAATACCTGGCGCGCAGCCACTGGGCGACAGGCGCTTCCGGCGCCGGCCGCGCCGCCTAGGCCGCTGCGCCCCCCCCCCTCTGCATCCACGTGCGCAGACGCGTCCACCAACCAATGCAGCTTCACCCGCTGCGTATATCGAAGTACGAACAATGTACTAAATGCTGCAAACTCAAAATGAGCCGTTTCGTTGGACAGGATCGTGGAGCTCTTCACTTTTTTCTAATTTAATTTTCTCTCCACCTCATAATCCTTCAATTCAAGCATGGCATTAATTATGCATTCGATTTTGTATTTAATAATAACCAAAGTAAATAATATGTCACTAATAACTACCTAGGCAACGAACTAATAAAAGCTATTGTATTATTCTATTATTATTATTATTATTATTATTATTATTATTAAATTATTTATCTTTAACTTTTGGACACCTGGAGAAAAGGGATAGAAGACTGTCGCAGGAAAATTTCAAAAATGTTTTCTGAGCTTTCCACTGTATTTTGTGCACGTGATCACCCCTACTATAACTGCGATTTTTCTAGGAAGAGCTCTCAAGATAACTCAAATCCCATCTTCGCGATGGAATATGTCACGGCATTTCGCGTCTTTTCTCGGTCTTGCCGGTAGAAGTCGCATGATCGCAAGCACTGCTTCATATGGTCGCGATTGTGCGAAATCTAGCGGAATGACTGTGAATGATACGAAATGCCGTGACATATTCCATCGCGAAGATGGGATTTGAGTTATCTTGAGAGCTCTTCCTACAAAAATCGCAGTATAAAGTACGTGGGTCTATCGAGTCTGTTGAAGATATATTTTCACTCTGACTAACCGTCGTATGCTTCATATATTAGAAATATGCTCGTTCGCTAGGCTCGAATCCAAAGCCTAGTAGTTTTAAAATGTAGCATTTATAAAATGTTTGCTTAAGAAACTCGATATTGCTCGAGCTTTTATTTGTCTAGCAGATAGCACAAATATCTATCAAATAGCTGGCATACATTGCGTCACCTTTTTGCGTGAAGATGCAGATTTTAAGAATGGGTAAGCTACCATAATTAGGCTATTTATACTCTAAAGCAATTTGATATTTTTTTAAGCACACGGTTGGTTAGCTACAGAAAAATCGTTGGGATTGTTCTGCGTCTAGCGGCACTTGTGTAACGGAAAATTCTGAATTATAATTACCCCACTTGAAGCTAGGTTCTTTACGTTTAGAAAGACCTTAGGAGTTTTGGACAAGAAAAGACGGCTCGCAAAGACGGATTACGGCCGGGAATGGGTCACTTTGCAGCAGGTAAATTTCCACCAAAACAGGTTCAAGACGCTTCGGTTCAGTTTGGGTAACGCAGGGGAAAGGGAAAAATTCTCAAAAGTTGAAATGTCTTCTTCCACAAGTCTATTTTCCCACATCCTAAACGTTTTAACACTAAAAATGTCCGTAATCTTGTTTTCAGTTATAGCAAATATAGCACAAAATACGAATTATTTCTTTTGTTCAACAATACAGTAAGATTCATACATATTGTCGGTGCATACAATTCTGAAAATGGATTCTGCTTCAAATGGAATCTGCGGTGTTTCAGTCCAGATACTCTCAAGTAGAAATGCAAATAAACCACTGAATTTTTGCAAAACACATTACGTTCGACAAAAACAGTGGATCATTTAGAACAAGGTTTTGAAGCCCGCACATTGAGTGTACTTTCTATTACAGAGTTAAATAATACCGCGTGCAACCCGCATCATTTATTTGGGTCACTGAAATAAGGTGTATGCCTTAATAGGGATAATTAATAATTCGTACTACCGCGGCCAACTTTAAGTGTTTTAACCATTTTTTCAATTATATAGAAAAATATAAATATCTTAAATAACACAATATGAGGTAATATGTTTATGATATAATTTTTACCAGAAATAGAAGAATATGACACACTTTCATTTCCGCTTAATGCTTTTTCGGTTGCGTTGTGATTATTCATTGCAATTCTCTGGCTGTTGCGAGCCTGTTGTGTTTAAACTGGGTCCGCAGTTACAGAATTTTTCAGAAGGTGACCGCAATGCGACCGAAAAAGCTTTATGCGAAAATAAATTATTTTAATGAAACTAAGCCATATTTATCTATTTTGTAAATACTATTACATCAGTACACGGAAAAATTGCAATTACTCTGGTAAGGTTTTTTTCTAACGACGTTAACGTGTACTAAAAGAAAGTCACAAACCTTCGTAATATTTAGTGTTTATATTCCACAAATCATTACAAATAACTCCACTGAACAGTTTGGTCGTTATGGTGCACTTGTGTCACATGTCCGGATTCAGAGAGCTGGGTTCTCTGGTTCAACTGAACTTTGTGCTCCTATTGTAAGACCCTTTGCGAGAAAGATGTGTTAAGGCGGACGTGAATCAACATCGCTGTCGCACACTCATCGCAACACTCGCGTTTAAGACTAGTGAGACTAACTATAAAAACGCGATGTAGTCGACGTTGACAAGCTTGCCCCGTGTGAAAGAGTCCTATGATTTTCTCACATGATATGATGAATCGACCAAAACCTTCGAGTCACTTCTTTAAAAAAGAAAAACTAAGACACAATGGGGTTGCAGTATTTTGTGCTTCTATAGAATAGACACGTACACATTTCATTGCAATGAACACTAAATTCATTACCAACAAAAATTCCTTTGATGCTTTCCTGAATTTGTGACCATAGAGTAGCAACATATGGGCTTGCGTTCCACCTCGCATGCATGCGGAACATGTGGTGAACAAAGGGTTTTGTATCAAGTTTTGTTTTTTTTTCGATATCCCGAAATCCCCTTCCTCTCATAAAATTTTTCCCCTTCCTCTCATTAAACCATTGCTCTATCATTAGTATCTCTGTCATTATAGTCATCATCACCTCTTTAAATCACTGATCCACGCAGATTTGGTAATAAAGGCATTGGAAGTGGAAGCACAATAAATAGTCAAACTCCTGAACTAGGCGACCTGGGAAATGAAGGCCTTGGGGTCTCCTGTTAACTCTGCTCTAAGATAACTATTGCTATATCAGTATTCACATCATATAAATCACATACACATCAAATCATTAAAAAAATACACACAACAAGAAAAGACGCAGGCCTAGGAACTGAGATCGAAATTAAGATCTGAAATTTGGGCCCGTGGAACACAACTCTTAAAGGAGATATTACTACAAGAAGGGACCGCATTGACAGCTACTGCTTGGCCACTGCTGGCAATACAACTGCAAGTTGTGTACATGCACTTGTTTCGTGAGTACGTTCGTTTACTGAAAGGTCATTTGTAAACGGCTTCACCACTATTTTTTGCAATGCCATCGCCCTCCATGACGTTCATTTGCATCTTAACCGATCAAAATGGTCCTTTCCTAGAGCAAAGCTATAAAATAGGATATGGACAAAGCACGTAGATTCACACTTGCAACTCGGCGCCAGTCGTTTGTCGCGTGCAGCGCTGGAATCCCGTCGGGGCGATGGGGCGTCCGGCGGCGGAAGTCCGGAGCGCGGCGGTCAGTGCCCGGCGCCCCCCCCCCGGCCCCGCCGCCTCGTCCACCAACGCGATCCAGCCCCCTCCCCGCCCGCGGTGGCCGCTTATGACCGCCACCACCGCCCCTGCTATGACTGCCGCCACGCTATAAGGAAACCTTTTCCTCCGCCCTCACTCCCGCCGTTGGCCGCCATCGCGTCGCCGCACCGCCTGATCCTTGTCCTATTACGTGAGATAACCATGGGACTGCTTCGTACGATCAAAGTGTGTCAACGATCACCTACATCAGGTTTTTATGACGACAGTCTTACTGGTCTTTAATAATCACATATCGATCGATGGACTAAGTATTTCCCTACAGTTCCTAGTCCGTAGTTATTTTCCTACACCTTTGTTTCGGTAAGGGGTAACAGTGTCATAGTTTAAAGTTATTATTAGAACCTTTCTAAACCTTTCGAGATGCTTTCGTCTTTCAACGCTTAGCGCATGTTTATAAAAACATTGACAACAAGTCGCCATAAGTATCGTTTCGCGGAAAATTCAGTATCCTCTTACAGGCCAGTCCTGCCTAAGAACACGTTGCAATTTAATTTCAGTATGTATCGATAGAGAAAAGTCGTTCAATTGGAGGTGCATTGTAAATTGAACTAGTTTTTCAAACAGAGGACTTTGCTATCTGCATACCCCTCCAAGGATCTGCCAGTATAAAATAGGTTCAAAATGTGGCTTTTCTCGCCTCAAATCTGAAAATATTTCACACAAACTAGAAGAAAATGATTGTTACACATTCTTGAATATGTGTATTACTTCTTAATACAAAAAAATCATTACTGCAATTTATTCACGGAGCCGGTGTTGCCTCCCCCCCCCCATTTGTGTTCTCCGGATTCAGGAATGGCATTGGTTTGAGACTATTACGATGTGTGTGCCCCGCATATGACCGCCACCATGGCAACCTCCACTATACTATCCCGCCCTTCCCGGTTCCGCCCAGCCACGCCGTTCGCGTCATTGGCCAGTCCCCCCCGGGTTCGACAGCTGTGGGCCCCGCCTCGTCACTGGCGATCGCCGCCACGCTACAAGGAAGCTTTCTCTACACTACAAAAATAATATAGAATACAATAAAAATGTTTATTATTTAACGAAAATATACAGGGTGTCCGGGAAGGAAACGTCGAAACTTCGAAATAAGTTCTTAAGACAATTCTAAGCATATTTTGTCCAATAAACTATATGGATACTCCGAATGGTTGGGCCGCAATGGGCACTCAAAATTTGGTTTTAAAAAGTTATTTCTAAGCAAAAATTTGCATTATGGAAGCATAGAAACACTCCAAAAACATGTAAATTGTTTATTATTTACAAAAGAAATGAATACATTTGCTCAGACAGAAAAATTAAGCGAGAAATAAAAAAGCAGTCGAATTGTGTAAATTGGGTGCTTTCTTATTTCTTGCTTAATTTTTCTTTCTGAACAAATATATTCATTCCTTTTATAAATAATAAACAGTTTGCATGATTTTGGAGTGTTTCCATACTTCTCTAATGCAAATTTTTGCCTAGAAATCAATTTTTCAAACCAACTTTTGAGTGCTTATTGCGGCTCAACCATTCGGAATATCCACGTAGTTCATTAGACAAAATATGCTTAGAATTGTCTTAAGAGCTTATTTTC